>OY740775.1:77041630-77327346 GCA_963513935.1 Aphrophora alni | reverse complement strand
GTTTATAGAAAAGAAGATAAAATAGAAACTCCTAGCCCTCGAATATTCTAATAGCCTAAGGGTTGGGGGAAAAAAACAAGATTTGGTTAAGAAAGACCTAATACGAAACATTAAAGAGAATGATCAATCAAAGACTAAATGAAGACAGGTGTAGATCCAGCTAGTTACTTCGGGATTATCACACTGGTATGTGAGCCCCTAAGGGTAGGAAATCACTCATACCCCTTTAACTTTGTTATTATGATAGCTGCTTTGGAGAAATTTTCTTTTAATAAGTGGCTGTTTCTATGAGCCCACGTTTTCGAGCTCACTTTGATAACGTTTTCAGTATTAATTATTTCATCTACTCTTCAAGTATTTGAAAAGAAATTTTTTATTTTTTTAGAAAGAACATTTTTCTATGCAACTTATATTTTTCTTGACCTCACCACAGCCTAGAGATTTCTATAGAGATAGAAAATATTTATAGATAAAAATATTTCTTCAGAATTTTGAAACAAAAATAACTTCAAGTATTTCAGGCTATCTGAAACCCCTTGCCTTTTTTATTTAAGTCAGATAAACACGGTTTCCGGCAATTGTTTATGTTTTGAGCAACTGCTTCCATGATCCCACGATTTTATGAGCACTATAGTAACACTTCATTAATGGTTAGATTTTCTCTAATTATATTTAAAATTGTATTAAAATTTATATTTTTATGGACCTCGCCGCGCCGTAGAAATTTCAAAAAATAGAGAAAAAAAATGTTTATAGACGAAACTATTGCTTCACAATTAATTTTGAAACAAAAATAACTTCAGAAACTAAATGTACAAGGTGGTTGATAATAAACAGACTGACTAAAACACTGTAGTTCCTTCTAAGCTCTCATCTATATAATTTCAATAGTGTAATATATTAATAGAAATGTTGTAGTTATTAGTAGAATGATTTGAAACTAGCTTTTATATATAAACCATACCGCAAAGTGTGAAATAACTGAGGGAGACATTGTTCCACGTTGGGGTGAAATAAACTACTCTATCGTATTGGCACACTATTCAGCTGTGACGGGAAAACATTTTGAATAATTTTAGTAAAAATAATTCAGGTAATATTAGACGTTGCTTTATAAATGGTTTGTGAGCGATGAATTAATGTAAAACTAATAGTTGTCAAGTTTTGGCACAACCTGTACCTTGAAGCGTTAGAACTGATATATTAAATAGTATTTAAATATTACATTAAAAATAGAGTTAATAAATTTTGTCTCTATTATTTTTCTATATAAAAAGATGGAAGAAAAACTGAATTTATCCTTCTTGAGCATTTAACTGGTCGCCAATTAACAGGTTTACATTTAAAAATTTTGAAGGAGGGAAGGGTGAATTAAAAAACATAACAGAATTTATTTACATCCAAATATATTGATAAGATTTCAGATTTGCTTTATCTCTCCTAGTTCACAAGTTACTTAACCATTCCGAGACTTTTAGAACACCCAGTTCCTAAAGTCGTTTGGGAAGCTCAATTTGTTAAGGCACACATTAAGCTCTCTGATGTTCATACCATCAATGATTTTATTGTTGACTCTGTTTATTGAAGTTGTATTTTTACACACCGAGTCTATAACGTTTGGTAATCGTCAGATATTTCGTTCTATATTTATTTTCCTGATCTTCCTGTTTCGAGTGAACAGGAAACTGAAAAAATGATTTGCAAAATGGCGTCCTTGTCGTTTGTACACAACCACGATAGCGGCAACTAAACAACTATAGTGAGTTCATGTAGAAACTTTAGAAATAAAAAATTCAAATTAAAAAATGGCGGACATTTTTAACAGTTTTTTGTTACTATCTCGTGGATTATTCAACCTATAACACACCAAATTAGATTTAAAAACGCATATTTCAATTCAAATCAATGCAATGGTACCAAACCCACCACTCTGTGATTACAAATAAGTTATTGTCAAAATGTAATTTTGAACCACGACTTCCCAAGATAGTGTGGTATTCGTAAAGGTACGGGATCCAGTAGGCTCGCTTTACTGACACGAGGGAGACTCCTCTACATAGAGCTACGAGGTCCGCCACGAGTGGAGACCCATCTACGCCGACGTCACAACTAACGATGTACACAATTACGAGGCTCAGAAAACCTGTGTAACAACTCTGTTAAACAAACACACCATATCTCCACTCAATATGAGATTTCTTACAAGCCCCGAGAAACAAATTTTGGGCATTTGATTTATAGGATGTGCTTTTATTACAATATTGTACCATCAAGGCGCCAATCAAATTGTTTTTGTTTGTTATTCTTCTTCACTTTTTAACGAGCATAGAGTATAGTCAGTAAGCAAAAATAAATTGTAGGTTGATATTAATAGTAATAATTAATCCTTAACATAACAGCCCAATGTGGGCCTGCTATACGGGTTTTCATTGGGTGATGTTCGTGTTCAGCACATTGAGTTCCTGTCGCTATAATTCTAACTTTCATTATCAGGATTCGCTATTAATCGTAGCTCCCAACTTTACCTCAATATACTGGGTCAATACAGACACTTTTTAATCACCCCCCTCCGCCATGAACCAGGTACCTCTTTCACAAAATGCAAGAGTTCTACCCACAAGACCAACCTGTGGCTCAATTACAGATAGATATCAAAATAATATACAGTTCTGTTTTACTTAAGGTTAATTTCTTACCCAACCATACCGATGTTGTTGAAACATTGCCCGTCATTAAATACCGAACGAGGATTATTTCTTAAAGTATAATTGTGTACCAACTTAACGAAATGTTAATGTCAATATTGGGCAAGAATCGATACTGCCAAATTACACTCATCACATAGACTAGAGAAAGTTACACTCAATGATCCGAATGATCATGATGGCCACGCAATATTCATGTCAGACTGACCATCATTTCGTAATCGGTGGAATCGTGAACCGTATATTTCTCACGATTAAAATTGTATTTGTTTTAGAAGCCTTTACTATACTATTTAGAAATCTTTTTTATTTCGTTATATCTGCAGACATCGGAATTTGTGATCAGTTTATATTTTAAAACAAATCACATTAGGTTTTATATGCTTGTAACTTTTAACCATTAATTTCGACAATTTCAAAATGAACTGTTTTCTGATTTACATTTCTCTACATAAAGCGTAATAACTTTTAAATAGACAGAAATCGTTATTATTATTTTTTTTAATCGATTGAAAACATTTCAAACATAGAGAGGAATATCTATATTTGTTTCCTTCAATTATTACTAGGGACTGAATTAAAAAAAAAAAATCTAGAAATGTTTCGCTTAAACAACTTTTTTTCTCCGATCTCCGATTTTCTGTTATCTTTGAACAATCACAATAGAGATATTTTGTGACAATTTGAGAAGATTTTAAGAAATATCACTACTTTCAAAGGATAAAAATTTCAGAATAAAGTATATTTGGGCATCGATAAAATCCTTTCCCGTGAATATCAGCATGCGACCCTGTTCTCCACCATTTTCTTGACAGAATATTATACTTTAATCCCAGAAAACGAACGGTACAGATGACAACTTCATGAAAAACAGTAAATTTCGATTGTCTAGTAACAAGCAGTTATTGACAGTGGACTTTCCCACTAAAACCGCGATAATATTGAATCGTTAGACAGATTTCAGTCAAACAAATCAACTAAAATGTTAAACATTAAAAAATATACGAACAAATTTATTAGATCTAAACTTATTTTTTACAATTATTACAACGGATTGTATTTTGCTCGTCAAAATTTGCCATGATTTTTGTCGCAAAAAATATTTCTTATCTCCGACCACTATTAAATTTCGGTTACCTTTGATCATACATAATAGATACTGTGTTAAAATGTGAGACGATTTCAAATTTTATAATTTAAAATTGGAAACGAAGTCTCTACTTTAGATATCAATATATTTCTGGTATATCAATATGCGACCAATAGATTGATCTTATTCTCCATTGTTTTTTTTAACAGAATGCTGTATTTACGTCCCAGTAAACTGACAAGTTGTATACGTGAATAAAATTATTTTCCGAAATATTAATATGACGGTCATATTTCCCACCATTTTCTGTTCAGAATGCTATTAATTTGTTTTGAAAATTTGAAAAAATTCCGAGATACGCCAACAAAAAAATTTGTTTAAAATCACGCGTTTGAGGTGAGAGAAATGCACCGGGGACAGATATTATTCCAAAAAACATCATACTGTACCAATATTCATAAGTCACCATTTTGAATATATAAAAAATAAAATCTTAGTTTTTTAAATACTGGGAAATCTATCTATATTATTATATAAAAATGTAATGGTGTCTGTCTGTCTGTGTGTAAGTTACTCAATCACGTAAAAACTACTGGACCTATTGAGCTTAAATTGTCCATGGACATTCTTAGGGTCCCTGGTTAACACATAGACCTATTTTTATTTTAAAATTTCATCAGGGCACCGCCCCACTGGCCTTGAAAACTCCCTTAACATTCAATACAAATATACGTCAACTACGTACGAAGGACTGGTACTCTGCTAGTACTATTATATACAAATTTAATGGTGTCTGTGTGTGTTGCGACGGTTTGGGAAAAGCCAAACGTCTCAAGTCCATTTAAAACAAGTTAAATTCCCGCGATAAAGCCTAGTGGATGAGGGACGAGGGGGAGCGATGACGTCACGGCAACAGGTGTCGAACACTGCATGTTGAATCGTGTACAATCGTTCTGTCTGGTTTCTTATTTCATTAAAATATTAAATTATTAAAATAAATTAATGTACAGTAGAATCAACCGATTAAGAATATCAAAGAATAAATTTAAAAGTATTTAAAACAAAAAAGTTATTCAAGTTTTTATAGGGGCTCAAAAACCTAAAATTTGGAAAAAACGTAAATTCAAAATTCAAAAAACGTAGAGTCATAACTCAAAGGGGAACTAATAATAGTCATAAATAAGAAATATGAATTAATAATAATTAACAGGTGAGAATGGACTTAGAAAGTCATTCTTGGGGAGTTTTTTGGAATTTTTGAGTTGAAGGGGGGATCATTTAAAAAATAATAATAAGTACTATTGTAGAGACCACAATAGGGCACAATAATATGTACTTAGAATCAAATTTGAGAATAAAATAAGGGAGATATAATAATTACAAAATGTAAAACTTCAAAGCCCAAAAGCGGGTAAATTAAACGTTAAAGGGGTAAAGTAACATGATAATTATATGTATCTAGCCTGTAAAATTGTAAAACATCAAAGCAGAAGTAATAATATATAATGGGGGGGTTTTTATGAACATAAACTCATACGACACAAACTCAAGGACTTCAAAGACAAATAACTCGACAACCAAACGAGTTATGTAAAAAGTAAAAACATAGTTTTGCGTCGTAGTAGAAGAGGAACAAGATTTCGTCAAAAGAATTTTGAGAAAGGACTTATCTCAAAATTTGAAAAGGAGAAAAATCAAATTACGGGAAAAGGGCGATAACTCGCGAACGAAGCGTAGTAGAGCGATGAATCAAGTTCCACAAGACCCACAAGATGGAAAGGAAGAAGAATCCGAAGGGAACTTTAAAATCGGTTCGAGCGTTCGAAAGTTATAGCGAGTTGAACGAAAAAACGTCAAAAGTAGAGATTTTCATGCAAAAACATGAAAAGTTGCGCGCGCATCTTCAAACAGAGTCTAAAGTCAGAAACATCATGTTGCCAACATGGATCAAAGATAACGTTAAAGAAAAAATACTATAAATTATTAATTAAAAGGTGTTTTAATTAATAATCAAGGAAGAAAACTATTCATTAGTCAAAAAATATGACTAATAAAATATATAGTGTAATTATTTCAGACCAAAAGGGCCTGAAAACACATAATATATGGAAAATACCTTTTTCCCAAAAAGGGAGGAAAATTGGCTCCAGAAAAGTGGATTAATTCCCACTGACAGGGAGACCGAGATTTATCCGTCGAAAGACGGTTACTTTTGATTTGGAATCGACGCTGAAAGGACGTTTCTTCTGCAACCGACTCTGAGCTGAGAGGAAGATTCAACTGTCACTCTACTAATTGGACTTAGAATAATTTCAACTTTAATCGATCTTCAAGGCGACTTAGAAGAATTCGATACCAGCATTCAACTACATAGCAGCTTACAGACTCTGGATAGAAAACATCACATCACCATCATCCTAATAATACAACAAATTCCAAATCCAACTTGAACTTCTATTAATTAGTGTGAAGGTATCTTATACTTAAGGAATAATTCGCAAATATTAACTTCTTTTCAAATATAACGTCATTAGGGGAATTATTAAAAATTAAATTCATTTTAAACCTCTGCTTTGGTGTTGAAAATAATTAATAATTTAAATACGACTTTTTCAGTACAGGAAAAACTGTTTGTGGTTCTGTCTGAAAAGTCAAGCGTTTTTATTTTGTTTAATATATAGATAATATTACATTAATTAATTTTGTCAAATAAATAAATAGTTGTGTTATTGTTCAATTAAATTGTTTGGTGTGATTAAAAAAAAAAAAAAAATTTGAATATAAAATTTTTTTGTGCAAAAGAGAAAAGAATATACAAATAATTCATTTCTAAATTTTGTTGTGTTTTTAATATATATCCATTCTGTGTATGCTATTAACCTTGTTTTAACATAAATTTTATATATGTGCTCTGGTAATATAATTTGAAAATTTTAAAAAGTTATCATCAGAACTTAAGAGCCGATTTCTCCCAAAAGGCACGACTTTGGAGAGAGAGAGAGTTAATATTAAAAGAGTTAAATAATCGAGCATTGGGATAAAATTCAGGGAATTTTGCGTTAATTAAAATTTAGTAAGTTTATGTGGACAAGCTCATACTTATTAGAGCCAAGAGTTGCAAAATCTTTGATTTAAAAAAGTAAAAGTGAGCACCTTGGCCTTGCCCGCGCTTGCTCTGAAAAGAAAGGTGGTTCGCCCAGTCGGTGGTGATCGTACAGCGAGTTTAAGAGTTCGTGATAATAGTGTTCCAAAAAAGGGAACAAGAATCTTAAATTCGTGTAGACACACAGCGAGACGCAGCGTGGCAAGTGGCGTTCCAACGTGGGGCAAGAAGAACCCTACTAGAACCCACTACCGAAGCGAGTAGCAGCGTGGCAAGTGGCGCCCAATAGCGTGGAGCACGAAAAAGCAAAGTTTTGGAACAAATTTTCAAAATTTTGAATTTTTCAGTGTTTCATACGAACGAGAATATCTTAAGTTCTGATATAATTTATATGTACATGTGTGTTAGTAATAAGTTGTGCTGGTAATTACAACGACAAATATACTAAATTGCAAAAATAATAATAATTAAAAGTAGAGTCCAAATTAAACCGAAATTTAAATTTTTTAATTAATTAAATAAAGTGAATAAGTGAAGTGAAAATGGGACCAGCGAAAGATCCAGCAAAACAGGAGGGTTCAAAGGAACAGGAGACAGAAATGCAGAAAATGGTGAGGTACCTGAACCAAATGGAGGATAGAAGAAAGCAAGAGAGGGAACAGGACAAAGCGGAACAACTGAAAAAAGAAAAGGAGAAGGAAGACGAGGACAAATTAAGAAGATTAGAAGAAAGAATCGAGAGAAACCAGGAGAAGGAAGAAATGGAATCATTACGAAAGAAGGAGAAAGAAGAGATGGAGGCCAAGCGAAGACAAGAGAAGGAGGAGATGGAGGCCAAGCGAAGACAAGAGAAGGAGGAGATGGAGACCAAATGGATCCAGATGGAGGAATTACGGAAGAAGGAAAAAGAAGATTTGGATGCCAAATGGAGCAAGAGAGATGAGGAATCAGAAAACAAGCGGAAGCAGGAGAGAGAAGAAATGGAAGCCAAGCAGAAACGAGAGAGAGAAGAATTGGAAGCAAGATGGAAGCAAGAAAGAGAAGAAGCAGAAGCCAAGAGAATAAAGAGAGAGGAAGAAATGGAGATAAAACGGATCCAAAGGGAAGAAGCTCAAAAACAGGAAATAGGGAAATATATGGAGGAGATAAAGGAATCAATAGACAGTAATATGGCCGAAAATACGAGGCGAATAGAAAATTGTGAAGAAAAAGTGAAAGAGTGCGTAGGGGAAATTAAAAAAATGACGGACGATTTAAAGGAACAGGGAAAGTCGACTAAAGAAATTGGGGAGAAAGTTAAAAAATTAGAAGTTAAAATTAGGGAAGTCGCCAAAATTAAAGAAACCGGTGGAAACGCTAAAAATATAATTTATTTAGATAGGGCGAATTTAGAATCAAAAACTATAGAATTTTGGGGAAATTCAAGAGATAATCCTGTTCAATTTTTGAAACAAATTGAGGAAGTGTTTCAAGAAATAAATCCGGTTATGGAAGAAAGTGATAAACTAAAAGTAGTGGAGAAAAAATTGAAAGGAGCTGCCATGGAATGGTGGGAAATAATCAAGCGAGATACAGAAGAATATAGCCAGTTTAAATTGTTGTTTTTAGAGCATTATTGGGGTTATCAAACGCAACAAGTAGTTAGGAATCAGATAGAAAACCATAGGTATAATCCTAACGGAAATATGAGTAGGGTTGATTATTTTTGTAAAATGGTGCGAAAGGCCGAGTATTTGGAACCCAAAATTCCGGAAGAGTTCCTTATATACCAACTAATGAGGCATTTTGACCAAAAAGTTCAATTAGCGTGTATTGGTAGGGCTAGTGAGCATTTGGAGGACGCCATTAAGTTTTTGAGGACAATAGAAAACGTAGACGGAATGACAAGAGAAGTTCGCCGACCAGATAGTTTCGAAAGGAGGGACGGACCACAAAGAGATCAAAATTTCAGGCAAAGGAATCAAGACTACTCAAAACCATCCCAAAACCCTAACCCTCGATTCTATGGTCAAACCCAGAATAAACCTCAACCACAGATACCTCAAAACCCTGGTCCTTCAAACCAAAATTTCCCGCCCAAGGTCACAAAAAACTAAAATACGAGATCTCAAGGCAAAATTTTTGGCAGAAAAAGGATAATACAAACGGAATTGAGATCGACGATAAAACCAAATTTAGCAAACATAAAAGGGGGGATCTGAAAATAAATAAAATTAAATTGGGGATTTTAAACACAGAAATTAAGAAAGATTTAATGGAGGAAAGAGATAATAAAATTTTAAATAGTGAAGTTTACGAAAAATGTCCGGAAATAGGGATAGAAATCGAAAATATAAAAGTAAATATGTCCATTGACACCGGAGCTCAGATGTCCTGTGTTCAAGAGGATTTTTATAAACATGTGCTTAAAAGTAGGAACGATAAAATCATGGAATTACCAGTTGTAAATACGGAAATGGTGACAGCGATAAAAAGCCAGCGACAGAAGATTAAATTACAGGCATTTTTGGAGATTAGAATAAATAACCAATCAATAAGAGGGGTATTTATGGTGGTACCAAAGCTAGAAAGCAAAATGATAATGGGTTGTGATTTAATGTGCAAATATCGAAGTCGAATTAATATGGAAAAGGGTTTCCTACAACTGGTAAAGGAAAATGAATTTATTGTTGTAGATTTTCTTAAAGAAAATAATTCAAGATTGAGCAATAGAAACGCGCAGAACGAACATCAAGATGGCGGCGAAACCGGTAAAATGGTAGAGTCGTCAGCTGCGAATAAAGGAGGCTCAAATTCGTATAAGCGAGTATCAGGGGCTTATACGTTGTCTACCAAAACGCCGGTAGACATAAAACCAAAAGCAAAGGACGTGTCTAGACTGGAATGTGACTATACTGGAGGTGACAAAGAGTGTACGAATAGGGTGAGCCAGTTTTTTGAAAAAATTAATAATAAAGTAGTGCTTAGAAAAGCGGAGAATAGGAGATCAAGATTGAGCGAAAATAACATGCAGAGCGAACATCAAGATGGCGGCGAAACCGGTAAAATGGTAGCGTCGTCAGCTGCGAATAAAGGAGGCTCAAATTCGTATAAGCGAGTATCAGGGGCTTATACGTTGTCTACCAAAACGCCGGTAGACATAAAACCAAAAGCAAAGGACGTGTCTAGACTGGAATGTGACTATACTGGAGGTGACAAAGAGTGTACGAATAGTGGGAGCCAGTTTTTTGAAAAAATTAATAATAGAGAAGTGCTTAGAAAAGCGGAGAATAGGAGATCAAGATTGAGCAAGAGTAACAAGCAGTACGAACATCAAGATGGCGGCGAAACCGGTAAAATGGTAGAGTCGTCAGCTGCGAATAAAGGAGGCTCAAATTCGTATAAGCGAGTATCAGGGGCTTATACGTTGTCTACCAAAATGCCGGTAGACATAAAACCAAAAGCAAAGGACGTGTCTAGACCGAGTAGTGACGAAACAGAAAGTGGTCAAAAGCGGAGAAACAAGTTAAGTACAAGGAATGAATCGACGAAGAGGAAAAATGCAAATTTTAATAATGATGAAGGGCTGTTAAAAGCGTGGGATAAAGGTAAAAAATTAATTAATAAAGATGAAGGGCTGAAAGAAGCGGAGAATAAAGGAATTAATATTGGGCCAGAGGCCATAATCGACGAAAATAATAAAATAATAAAATACGACGAAAATTTGCAAAATAACTCCGAAAACGATTCAGAACTTACACCAGACAAATTCGACGCCAGAGACGGGGGAGAATGGAGAGCTATAATAAAAATGGCGGATCCGGAAAGAAGACAAAATGGACGAAATTTAAGGTATTGGAAGAAGAAAGTTAAATTCAAAAATTCTACGAAGTGTAAAATGAAAGAGGGGAGGCCCGAAGGGAAAGTAATAATTAAATGTGAAGGACTAAGGAGATGTTAATAGAACGTAAGAAATTTCATAAATAAAATGTATAAGTTGTAATGTTTAAAAGTTGTAAAATGTAAAGTGTAGAAGCGAGTGAGGTAAAAGGGAAATAACGGACTGTCAGCTGATTAAAAGAATGTAGCCTAGGTCAGTGAATAACAGGAAAAGTCCCGAATAAATTACTAAGTGTACGAGGTCAGGAGCATAGCGGTGACACGCATCTGCAGGCCGCACCTGAATAAACAAAGTATAGACGAGGAGGTGAAGGGGAGAACCGGACGTCAATCAACCAATATTGACAGACTGCGTGTTCAACAAATTAGCCGAGGGGGATAAGAATGAATGAATGTTTAAATGTGTACTGTTTTGTTTTTTATTAAAGGGAGATTTCTAATAGCATAAATATTTTTTCTTTCTAACTGCAATTAGGATAGTAAACGTTGTAGTTACCAAGTACTTTATATATATGTAAGACATAGTATTAAATTCAACCAAAGCAGATAAATATAATCATATAAGACGAATTATTCCTTATATAAATGTAATATGTTTTGTGTGTGATAATGTGTTTAGTTACAGCAAGGACGTTTAGATGAAACGGCTGTAATGGACTAGAAAGAACGATTAAGCAAATTTGTATGTATACCATAATAAATAACATGTGTGTTGAATATATAAATATTATACTATAATGAATAAAATGTGTTTTGAGCATAAATATATGAAATGATGGAGGAGATGTTTTTTAAATATAAATATATATGGTTATATAAATTGTTAGGTTAATATGTCAAATTTTATGATGATGATTAATGGAGATGATAAATAAATAGTCAATATGAAATGTAACATGTCGAAAAAGGGGTTTAATACTAAAATTTTAGTTTTTTAAAAAATGAAAAATAGGAATTTTTCATTTTAACCGAAAATTTTAGTTCAAGGGGGCATATTGCGACAGTTTGGGAAAAGCCAAACGTCTCAAGTCCATTTAAAACAAGTTAAATTCCCGCGATAAAGCCTAGTGGATGAGGGACGAGGGGGAGCGATGACGTCACGGCAACAGGTGTCGAACACTGCATGTTGAATCGTGTACAATCGTTCTGTCTGGTTTCTTATTTCATTAAAATATTAAATTATTAAAATAAATTAATGTACAGTAGAATCAACCGATTAATAATATCAAAGAATAAATTTAAAAGTATTTAAAACAAAAAAGTTATTCAAGTTTTTATAGGGGCTCAAAAACCTAAAATTTGGAAAAAACGTAAATTCAAAATTCAAAAAACGTAGAGTCATAACTCAAAGGGGAACTAATAATAGTCATAAATAAGAAATATGAATTAATAATAATTAACAGGTGAGAATGGACTTAGAAAGTCATTCTTGGGGAGTTTTTTGGAATTTTTGAGTTGAAGGGGGGATCATTTAAAAAATAATAATAAGTACTATTGTAGAGACCACAATAGGGCACAATAATATGTACTTAGAATCAAATTTGAGAATAAAATAAGGGAGATATAATAATTACAAAATGTAAAACTTCAAAGCCCAAAAGCGGGTAAATTAAACGTTAAAGGGGTAAAGTAACATGATAATTATATGTATCTAGCCTGTAAAATTGTAAAACATCAAAGCAGAAGTAATAATATATAATGGGGGGGTTTTATGAACATAAACTCATACGACACAAACTCAAGGAATTCAAAGACGAATAACTCGACAACCAAACGAGTTATGTAAAAAGTAAAAACATAGTTTTGCGTCGTAGTAGAAGAGGAACAAGATTTCGTCAAAAGAATTTTGAGAAAGGACTTATCTCAAAATTTGAAAAGGAGAAAAATCAAATTACGGGAAAAGGGCGATAACTCGCGAATGAAGCGTAGTAGAGCGATGAATCAAGTTTCACAAGACCCACAACATGGAAAGGAAGAAGAATCCGAAGGGAACTTTAAAATCGGTTCGAGCGTTCGAAAGTTATAGCGAGTTGAACGAAAAAACGTCAAAAGTAGAGATTTTCATGCAAAAACATGAAAAGTTGCGCGCGCATCTTCAAACAGAGTCTAAAGTCAGAAACATCATGTTGCCAACATGGATCAAAGATAACGTTAAAGAAAAAATACTATAAATTATTAATTAAAAGGTGTTTTAATTAATAATCAAGGAAGAAAACTATTCATTAGTCAAAAAATATGACTAATAAAATATATAGTGTAATTATTTCAGACCAAAAGGGTCACATAATATATGGAAAATACCTTTTTCCCAAAAAGGGAGGAAAATTGGCTCCAGAAAAGTGGATTAATTCCCACTGACAGGGAGACCGAGATTTATCCGTCGAAAGACGGTTACTTTTGATTTGGAATCGACGCTGAAAGGACGTTTCTTCTGCAACCGACTCTGAGCTGAGAGGAAGATTCAACTGTCACTCTACTAATTGGACTTAGAATAATTTCAACTTTAATCGATCTTCAAGGCGACTTAGAAGAATTCGATACCAGCATTCAACTACATAGCAGCTTACAGACTCTGGATAGAAAACATCACATCACCATCATCCTAATAATACAACAAATTCCAAATCCAACTAGAACTTCTATTAAAGTGTGAAGGTATCTTATACTTAAGGAATAATTCGCAAATATTAACTTCTTTTCAAATATAACGTCATTAGGGGAATTATTAAAAATTAAATTCATTTTAAACCTCTGCTTTGGTGTTGAAAATAATTAATAATTTAAATACGACTTTTTCAGTACAGGAAAAACTGTTTGTGGTTCTGTCTGAAAAGTCAAGCGTTTTTATTTTGTTTAATATATAGATAATATTACATTAATTAATTTTGTCAAATAAATAAATAGTTGTGTTATTGTTCAATTAAATTGTTTGGTGTGATTAAAAAAAAAAAAAAAAATATTTTGAATATAAAATTTTTTTGTGCAAAAGAGAAAAGAATATACAAATAATTCATTTCTAAATTTTGTTGTGTTTTTAATATATATCCATTCTGTGTATGCTATTAACCTTGTTTTAACATAAATTTTATATATGTGCTCTGGTAATATAATTTGAAAATTTTAAAAAGTTATCATCAGAACTTAAGAGCCGATTTCTCCCAAAAGGCACGACCTTGGAGAGAGAGAGAGTTAATATTAAAAGAGTTAAATAATCGAGCATTGAGATAAAATTCAGGGAATTTTGCGTTAATTAAAATTTAGTAAGTTTATGAGGACAAGCTCATACTTATTAGAGCCAAGAGTTGCAAAATCTTTGATTTAAAAAAGTAAAAGTGAGCACCTTGGCCTTGCCCGCGCTTGCTCTGAAAAGAAAGGTGGTTCGCCCAGTCGGTGGTGATCGTACAGCGAGTTTAAGAGTTCGTGATAATAGTGTTCCAAAAAAGGGAACAAGAATCTTAAATTCGTGTAGACACACAGCGAGACGCAGCGTGGCAAGTGGCGTTCCAACGTGGGGCAAGAAGAACCCTACTAGAACCCACTACCGAAGCGAGTAGCAGCGTGGCAGTGTGTGTGTCTGTCTGTCTGTCTGTGTATGTGTGTGTGTTTGAGTGTGTGTGTGTGTGTGTGTGTGTGTGTGTGTGTGTGTGTGTGTGTGTGTATGTTACTCAATCACGTTACAACTACTGGACCCATTGAACTGAAATTGCACATGGGCATATTATTAGGGTCCCTGGTTAACACATAGGCCTATTTTTTATTAAAAATCCCACCAGGTCACCGCCCCACTGGCCTTGAAAACTCCCTTAACACTCAATACAAATATACGTCAACCCCGTACGAAGGACGGGTACTCTGCTAATATTAAATAAAACAAAATATGCATATACCAATCTGGACTCAAATTTGATGCTATTCAACAGTTACATATTTTTGTATCAAATTCACAATAAGGGCGAACAAAGCGTTTTTCCGTAGACCACCATAAGTTTATAGGAGTGTTTTTCTTTATTTCAGCGCCCATTCTCATATTTGAAATTTGCACTCCTATTAAAATAATACCCCACCCTGTACATATCCATCGGTAGAAATAAACTTCCACTTATGAAACAATTTTCCAAATCTGTTGCGTAGTTTCTCTTACAAACACACAAACAGTTTCACTTTATAATATTACAGATAACACCCGCTATCAGTTACAGAACCTAAAATTCATCAGATCTAATTACGAAGACTACCTACCATTACTTCTAAAGAGTTCTCACCGCGAGCCAACAACATACACTTCAATAAAATGTGAATGGCATTTTACTTTTACTTCTTATTAACTTCTTCTAATCGGATGGCCTAATTACTTCGTCTAATTGCTTCGAACGCAATGCGATAATGGAATAACTCGACCATACGTTACTAATCGATTAGCTTACAGTCATCATCACGAATTTTGTATGAATTTGTTTTTAATGACTTGTGTTGCAACAGAGGTATCGAAACATCTGTTTGTATATTTGATTTGCTCGGGGAATCTTCTCGTGTTATCAGGTCGCTGTTTTTGTTATTTTATACTTTCTCCCAAATACAGAGATAAAGTTATGTGAAGGGTTAAAACATATCGATATCCGTTTATTGCAGATATATAGATTTTTTGAAGTCTACTAGTCCAATAGTTCTGGATTCTATCGTCCGTATAGCCCAAACAAGTGGACAAATGTGAATCAAAATTTGGTGAAACGTAGCTGTAAGTCCTTAATTAATTTCCAAAAAAAAATAAAATATCAGACCTGGGAAAGTAATGAAAGACGTAATTTTTCAAAATTGGCTCTACCCATTTCGTTGAAAATTTTAGTGGAATGTAAAATCAGAAACAAACACTATAATATTACGATTCAGGAAAAATTAGTAAAAAATAAAATAAAAAAGAAGTTTGGGTGGTAAATTTTAATCAAATATTTTAACCATTAAAGTCTCTTTAATTGCACAAGCAAAGCAAGCATATAACGTATTTAAATATATATTTTTTCAGAGACGGCGTAGATAATTTAATTTCTATTTTTAACTGAAAACTGAGGAACTGACATTTTTTATGACGATTAGATTTTATTGTTTTTGAAGATGGGTGTGTAAGGAAAGCTGTTCAATGTTTTTCAATCTTTTATTTTAAAATTATTATAATGCAATACAGAGGTTAGGCATGTGAAATATTTAAAAAAATCCAATTTAAATGAGAAAGTAATTGGGAGGGAATAATAAAGAAACGGAACGACCAGTTTTCGAAAATATTCGAAAAGTCTTATAATACATTAATACAGGTGAAACTGGTTGGCGGGAGAAACAATTAATGAGTATTTTTTAGGAAAAGTACAATTTAAGAATCGAAACCAGTTGGTCGGAATGACAAATGAAAGGACGCTTGCAGAAAAATGTTACAATGTAATTAATATTAAAAAAGCAGTTTGGAGAAAACATGTCTAGCAAATAATACCTGAGATATCAACTTGTCCGAATATCTCAGTAAATTAATAAATATAAAACAGGTTATTTGGAGCTAAGATGGATTTTTATTGTAACGACATAAAGTAATATATGCGAAGCAAAAGAAAGATAGTCTCAATTAATTTTGAACCAATATTATTTTTGGAATGCTGAGTTCATATGGTCTGGGGAGCGTCGTAGTTCCGTTGTTCAGGGGTGAAAGATTACGTGGGTTCGAGCCTGGTTGATGGAATTCAGCTTTTCCGTTGTTACTTGTTCTACAGTAGGTTTAAAACAAATTAACAGAATTAGATCCTCTCCATTTGCCTTCAAGTTTTCCAGTAGAGTTGTGGAATGTCCATTGTAAATCTAACACCTGGGAAGTTTCACATTCCTCCAGACGTGCCGCATTTATTACTGTTCCGTGCTACCTGCACACTGAGGATTCTTGAGATGATGCTAACTAATTTATATGATTACAGAGATGCGTTCCCAAGCAGTAGTACCGAGTAACCATCTTGAATTCTGTCACTGTTCTCCTTGGGTGATCAAGAACTTGGAGTTGTGTATTAGAGTCAATAATTGCGATTAAGATTGATATTGAAGATTACTTTTATGTGATTCCAGAATGTCTGGTTTATCATACGACGTAAGTTACTAGTATGTTGATTGTTAGTAGAATTTTGGTGGCATTTTTAGCAGCTGATCTGCTTTTACATTGTCGCTAATGTTACAGTGAGACCATATCCACTAAAAAGTAATGATTTTATTCATACTCAGAAGATTATTAATGTACTTTGGATGTTCGAAATCATACTAAGACTGAAGGGATGATATAATTTAAATTTGAGTCATTAGAGGCAAAGTTTGATTAAAATTGGTCCACTTGTTTGGTTTGTAAATATCTGTACAGAAAATAGAATCTTTCAGAATACAGAACTGTTGGACTCAGTGGACCTCAAAAAAGATGTGTCAGCAAAAAACTTATATACATTTTTTAAATCCTTCAGCGCCCTAATTACACTAGAAGATTCCACGACCAAAGTAAATATACAAAACATTACACGAGACAACAGCCTTTATTACGAATTTGGAACTACAAAAAATAGCTACTCTGTCAAAAATATTAGATCATGTTGATAGCTGCCAGATAAATTGCCTCAATTTCGGCTTCAAAGTTAGACTGATATATACACCTACACTCGTATTGGGTATTTATTTTATTTAAGAACCAACAGGGTAGACAGGTTTTCACCCCGTCTCTTAATACCACGTTTGTATCGTTTCCAAGGTCGTCGTCAGTTGAGGACGTGTCTTATAAGGTTAGTTTGTGTGGTCGATATCCATACATTCTTTAAAGGCGAAAGGTCAGAGATTCCACCAAAGGGGTTGTGATCTGTCACACATAACCTCTTCCATTCAACCCCACCTTCTCGGTGCGTATCCTGTTTTTACAGACGAGGCTTTGAAGTGCAAATCATTCCGGAATAACCGTTTCATCAGTGCAGAGGAAAGGAAGTGAACTATGTCGCCAACTCTTGAATGAATTTGGGTATCAGTAAAAACAACTTACATTGAAGACAAAATATGAAAAACAAAACAAATATAATCAATATGAAACATAAAGGACGCGTGATAATTGGAAGAAAATAATTTATGCAACCGTCTGAAATCTCACCACTTTGTTATCGAAATGTGAAGATACAGTTTTGTATTGGGGCAATATGATCATAAAAAATCCAAACTATCATTTGTAGAAAACGTTAATTAAAATTGTCAATATTACCTAATGATATATATATATATATATATATTTTTTTTTTTCTTCAACAATTTCCGATTCAGACATAATATATTAAACATTACATATCCATTGTAACATGGGCTACATCGTTATACTGTTTTATCCCCGTGGTAGGGTGGGGTTCACCGTACAAGGATTCTCATCCTTACAATACATGGTAAAGTTATAGTGTGAGACGTACAATGGTGTTTCTATCAAGAGTAAAAGAGATGAGGATAGTTTCAGAAAGTTTAAACAAACTCCTCAAATTCAAGTGAAGAAAGCGAACTGGTCTTGTCCCGTGTTGTCAGACGCATCGCTTGGAATAAACTTCCTTAATTATCTGTAGGGTTTGCTTTATCATCAAAACAACGGTTAGGTCGAGTTTATTTGCCATGGGAAACTCCAGATCTGTTTTGTGATGAAATATTTGTTTCGGAAATACATTCCAAGAATAAATATACACAAGGGCGTACCCAGGATCAAAACTAGGGGGGGGGGGCAAGGGGGAGAAAGCCATGGTCATTCAATATACAATTTTTTATTAAAATAGTTATTTCAAGAATTGTATTAAATTCCAGCAACAAAATGTATAATAAAGATTTATTTTTTTGCTTCCAGGGGGGGGCAGCTGCCCCCCTGCCCCTCGCTGGGTACGCCCATGAATAGACAGAGTAATTCAAATTCCACTGCAACTATACAGCAACTAGGAGAGAACAACATGATTTTAACCTTGAAATGTCAGAAATGGTTCGTTTCTAGTCACGTCCAGCGAAATATTTCCGATCCTCTTCTTCTCCAAGAGTGAATTGAAGCCATTTGGGATCAAATTTGGAAAATCTCTATGTTTTATAATTTGAAAAAATTGTTCAATAACTTCAGATAAAATGGGAATAAATTTTGAAAATAGCAGTCGAAAACTTTATGTTTAGTTTTAGTTTATTTTATGTTTAGTGTGAGATAATTTATTTAAATGGAATTTTTAGAATAACGGTCTACAAGTTTTCATCACAAGTACGTTAATTAGACATTTAACAAAGCAAACTTAAATACGTGGGTTTTCAACTGTAATTTGTTGTATTTTATAGTTGTTTTCTTTCGGATAGCAGTCAAGTTACAGTTCTGGAAACTATTTTATTCATTATTAGTTTATATTGTCATATATTTCATTCACTACACGTGTTTCAGACATTATCGTCCATCGTCGGGTGATAACACTTAGTTAAAATATTCAACACAAAATACAAGTATACACATAACATTCACGTACATGAAACACAATATTTTCTTTTAATGTCACCGCGCCGGCACTACATAGTATAAACAAACTATAAACTAATAATAGAATTATTCAAGGATTGCTGGCGGTAAGTCAAAGATAACAAATAGTTATTCAAGCATATCCGGTTACTCTAGACTATCATTATGATATTTTATTAAATTTTGCAGTTCAAAAAACATATAAAACCATCGTATTTGTTTCTTAATATAGGTCCCAAGAATTACAGCGTGTTATCACTTTACTGTTTAAGCACAAATCAGAGTGAAATGTTTCGATAGCCGTAACTGAAAAAAATAAATGTATTCGTAAACGTATTAATACCAAGATTTTATTAAATTAGTTTCCAAAGTATTGAAGCGCAGTTTTTTGAATTACTTTGTGTACGAGATCGTTGCTCAGCCATGAAGTAGAGGAGCTTAATACTCAAGGATCGTAGGAGGGAGACCAATAGATATAACTACTCTTCTATAACCTCAGGTTAATGAATATAAAAATTTCTCTAAGAATTAATTCAGCATTCTCTGACAATAATGAAAACTGTGCACGATCTGGCTAATTCTAGCGGAAAATTTAATAGCAATTTAAACTTACAAATAATTACTGTGAAAACCTTCTCGCTTAATAAAAGACAAAAGGAAAGAACATAAAATAAAAATCCATAGCCATCGAATACTCTAATAGCATCAGAGTCAGGATAAAACAAAACTTGGTCAAGAAAAACTTGTCAGGAAAGATGGCTATCTAAAACCCAAGATTATAAGAAAAAAGGTGAAGACCCAGCCAGGCTTCCTCGGAATATCCAAATCCTTACACACTGTATTGCACCTCTGAGGGTCCAGCCAATAAGAAATAATATCCTTATGTAACTAATGACAATGATTACAGATGTTGTGAAGTGGGAATCGCATTTATCAAAGGAAGGTGTTACTAGTTGCAATAAAAAACGGAAACTTTCAGGACAGATCCTATAAAATTCTTTAAATTGTTTTTCTTGTAGAGATAGTTCTCTTGCAACAACTGCGGAACTGTGTCGCATATTCATTGAACTATACGATGCATCCCAAAACTTCCTTTCTTTATTTATCCTCTTTTTAAAACAACAATACATAACGTAAAACGTCATCTTCATTGAAAGACCTCATGATTACAAACTGATGATCTATCCTGTCCGCAGACTTAAGTGAGACAATACTTATAAAGTTACATTAGAGACAACTTTAGAAATAAATAGTGCAAAACATAGCACAAACTTTCTCACACACCGTTCAACAAAACCAAAACACTATATTCGTCGCTAATTCCAGAAAGAAAAATAAGAGTTTTCCTTATATATTTATAATGTTGGTATAGAAGCCCCTCCCCCCCCATTAACCTTTTGTGTACATTATGTAAAAGAAAAATATAATAAATATATATATTCAAAGTGAATCTTTTATCTTTTATCGAGGGCAAGGGGCACCATTGTTACTTTTTCATATAACTTAAAAAACTGTTTTGCGAACTCTGAATAATGGCCGACATTTTCCAATATGGCTAACTACTTTTTAATTTGTATGTTTTTTATAGTTGATTTTGTACAAAATTTTAAGACTTTTTTTTTTTTTTTTTAATAAACCTACTCGTTTAGGAGTAAATAGGGCCTTAAAGATTTGAACATTTGAAAAATTTCCAATTTGAACAATTGGAAGCATTTTCTTGAGACGATTTTCCCCACTTCCCGTTGTTGAATCAAAATAAAAATGTATGTAGGGATAGTCTAGGATGTGAGTATACTAATGTGGGACTGCAAATAAAACAAATTATTTGTGGAACGACTAAAAACTTGGTAGAATCTAGTATAAGCTAAGTAAGGAATTAAATAGCCAATAAAATTATTTCTTTTATTTGTAGTCCAACACATCCCTGGACTATGTCTACTTACATTTTTCGTCTCTTTAAAATACAGGTGATCATCCTGATTATTTAAACAGAGATTAAACGTATATCCCTTCACCCATCAATTTAATACAACCTTAAATTATTTGTTTGAAATCAAGTTTCAAATCATGAAAATAAATGTTCATTTTTGTTTTTGAAATTTTAATGAACGGCGATTCGTTTTTCATTTTTGTTTCTGTATACTTGTTTGGGGTCTATAATTTTTCAAAGTCTTAACGAAATTGACAATTTTGAAAAAAAAAACTACATACACAAAAATAAGTTTCGTCTAGGGACTTCTACATTCTAGCAAAATTAGATAAGAAACTAAAATTCGTTTTAAATAAAATATTAGTTTTATTATTATTATTCACATTCTTTTTTTATAATTTTCTTTTATAATGTATCTTCACATTTTGTGTTATCGAAAACTTGAAAAAAGAATTATCATTCTATGGCTCAAAAACAAATTTGATCAAAATCGGTCCACCCGTTTGTGTTGTAGAATTGACAATACGTTTTGGGGCTTAAGGATCTCATAATCGCGACATATATTTTTGGATCTATCACACAACTACGTAAATATGAGAAGATAGACACTCTATAGGATAAAATCAAAACAGAAGCTGTAACTGCCAAAAACTGGTTTTATTAATTGCTTTCAAACTTTGTGGAATACAAGATTAATATATTCTGACAAAATAAATAGATTTTATGAAAGTTACACAACACAAATCATTCAACGTTGCCTTGACTTGGTTACAGAAGTAATATGGAAACCTGTTTCTCTGGTGACTGAATAGTGTCATATACAGTCTTACCGATTTATGAACAAACTAAATATATTGGTCTCTCTCTATATGTAGCAACCGTACATCGTACATCTCCTTGTAAATCTTATCAGCAACCTTGTAAATACCGTTGCTGGCGAAACCATGGTCGGCAAGACTTAATAAAATTGTTGAATTTACTAAATATTATGTTTGTTTTTTTCATTACAATATATATATATATATATATTTAATTTGGGACCCTAAAGGGGCATTGTAGACATGGTAAGATTTATTTCTAGAGATTTTAAAATGTAAACATAAGTAAAGTCATATGTCATTTTAAAGGTGTTTAAAAAAAATAATTTTTTGTAAGATCCACTTCTTACAAACAAACAAAAATTTTATTGAAATAATGATAAACTATCTGAGCTAAACTGACAGCCATTGATAAAACTCTCCAAGTTAACCTTGAAACTGATAAACTTCAAGAAATCAATCTCATGATTTGTTACTTTTTCTAAAATTACTACTCATCACCCATTCAACTTTTATTATTTCTCAGAAAAAAAATCATCATTAAAGAAGACAAATGACTTCAAATCATCGTTTAGTGTTATAATTACAACTCATTATCTAACGGTACATCAACAGCTGTTACGATCAACAGGCAGCCAACTTGATGACGTAAACACACACAAAAAAAGTAATGTTTTTATAACGGATAATATAAAGGTCAAGCAGTAAAATGACAGTTATCTCGTAAATCTTTTTTTTTTTCGCCGAACAAGGTCTTACACTCAAACACGGAAATATAAAGTATTATTGTTAGAGATTGTTTTCATTACGCCATAAAGTGATTAAGGGCGTTGCAATATCTATATGTAGGTGAATTAAGGAAGTTTCTTACATCGTGTAACAAAGACGATTTTTTCCTTTGTTTATACACAATCATACGTTAAATTGAATATTTACTTAAAAACAGAAAGAAAGTCAGGAAAATACGTCATCTATTTTAAGTTTTCTATTATTGCACCTGGGATTTAAAATAAACTTAATGGCAAAATTAGTATTGTAAGAACATAAAAAAGTATTTTTCAACCAGCTAAGACAATGGCGCTTCAGCATGGACAATGTTGTGATACAACTTTGCAGTGTGCGTGTTTCGATTATCATTGCCCTAAGGAAGAAAAGAGCACACAATAAAGTCCCTTATCGCTCGATAGCATCAGGGTTGGAGTAGAACAAAATTTGGATAAGAAAGATGAAGGAGAAGAAACCAACCCAATACAATACGAATGTGTAGATCCAACTGGGTTCCTTCAGGATTGAGAAGCCCGTACTGACTGAAGTGAGCCCCTGAGGGCTGGATTTTAAAAGTGTAGGTTGTAGGCTACCAAAGAAAAATAAATAAAGGCACAAATAAAATACAATAATACATCTAACTTCAGCGTGTCTTTAAAGTTATTGTTGGGGGTTTCAAAATGTAATGGATACCTAAGAAAGTATTGTAGATGTATTAAACATCTGTTAATCAGTTTTATTCATAAATGGGTAACCTTTGTTGTATCCTTTAATCATATGGTACATTGCGTTTAAAAAAACAAACAAAACCATCGTGGAAAGGAAAGTTTCCGTTTCGTGATTTGCAAAATTCAATGCAACTCTAGTACAACATTGGAGAACTTCCGCAACGAAATAACATTCGTAGGTGGACAAACAACCGAAATAACTGAAAACTGATTACACCGTCCAGTAAAGCCATCAATTAAACTTTTCCACTCACACATCCCCAAAACCAAATATAAACGAGCCAAAACTATTGTAATTTTGATAGTTTACAATCAAAAAGGCTCTTCTAATTAGCAATGAAAACTGTTGAAAAGATGCAACATTGATTTTTACAAACTTTTGAAAAAATCGGCTTAGGTCTATCGACTATAAACTAGAGTTATTTTAACCCTCTGGGTCTCACTATAATGAGTACGGCCTTAGCAATCCCAAGGGGACCTAGCTGGCTCTACAGATTTCTTATCTAGTCTTGGGTTAGATCCCTCGCTTTCCTATCAGGTCTTGTTGTTCATTTAAGATCCTGATGCTATTAGAGTATTTAAGAGCTATAGGGGGCTTTATTTTATGTTGTTTTCCTTTATTATAAGATGATGACGACCAAAAGGTTTATTTCCTGTATATAACAAGAAGAAATAATCAACACGCTTTGCGGTTAGTTGATAAACCTTAAAATGTATTACGCTTTAGATATTTCTTGACGAAATTGAACCTGAGAGAAATATTTGTAACGAAATATGTTTAGAAGTTAGGCCAATGTCCATATTTCAGGACATGTACATCGCCACAATGTTCAAAGCTGGGTACATGAAGTCCCTCACGTCATAGTTAAACATGAGCGTGACTGCCTAACAGTCACGTTTGCTCGCGATCACATTATTAGTGACCTTGTGCTTTGCCGATAGCACTTTAAATGGAGTTATCTACATTGGAATGCTGGAAATAAATTTGCTTGAGGAGGAAAATAGTTTTAAAACAAGAATATATGGTACTGCACCACTTTCCTCAACGTTGGATTGGAAGAGGCAGATTGAAGGCATGTCCACCACGCTCACCCTACCATATACCAGTTTTAGTTATATTAAACAAAATGTATAAAGTGAAAGAATTTGATTCATAGAACATTTGAGATAATAAACTCAAGAAGCTGTAGCGTCAATAACAGATGATCTCGGTTGACTGTTGGAAGACTTATGATTGAACGTATACAGAGCTCCCCACAGGGCTCCACATGGAATCCAGTTAAACAAGAAAATACTTTTTGATATATCCTTCAGTTTTATTCATATCTTTAAATGCACACTTTTGTAAATATATTTATTCCAAACGCTACGATAACTACACTGTATTTAGCTGACTAGTGATAACTTAGTAATGAGATTTACCGGCTCTTTTGAAAGTCTGTACAGAATCGAGAGTAGATGCAAGGATATAAAACCACATCCTCAATAGCGTATGTTTAAGATCTTGAAACATAAACCTAAACAATATGGCTTAGACTCAATGAATGAAACACAAATATATGAAGATGTTATTATTGGAAAATATAAAGCGGACTCAAAACATGACCCTTGGGCACTATGACTTACAATGTAAAGTGATTAGGTTACCTACGCACTGTGCTGTCAACAGTAAGGGCTCAGTGACAGTCGGGATTAAAAGGATTATAACTGGAAACAGCTTATTTAGCTATATCAAGTTCCTGAAACAGACACTAGAAAATTTCACTTTCTAATATCATTATTTATTTTTAGTTTCTCATCTCTACCAAAAAACTTAACCAAACACTCAAGTTGAAGTATTATTTAATGGCTTTTTATTTAAATTTAAGCCGTTAACGAACTTCTATAAATAAACCTAACATAGCCCAACACTCCACCTAAAATATTATTTGAAGAATTTTAATTAAATTTCACCAGTCATCGAATAATTAATTTCACCAGTCATTCAATCTCTACCAAACAAAATAACTTAAGCCAATATAATCCAACACTCCACTAAAACATTGTTTTTAATTAATTACAGCAGTCATTAAATTTCTACAAAAAACCTAAACTAACCTAACTTGACACTCTAATTAAAATATTAACAAATAAAACACAATTTTTCTTTTGTAAAATTCTATAATTTATTTGGTCTAGCCGACCATGGTTTCGCCAGTTACGGCATTGACGAGGCTCTTACAAGACGAAATACAATTGTAAGAGCCTCGTCAATGCCGTAACTGGCGAAACCATGGTCGGCTAGATCAAATAAATTATAGAATTTTACAAAAGAAAAGTTGTGTTTTATTTGTTAAAATGGAATTCTATCAAGTACCGTCGGTCATCAGTGTAAACAATACTTAAAATATTACTTGCAGGATATTTAATTAAGTTTCAGAAATCACCTAACCTCTACCCAAAAGTAAACTTAATGTCAAAATAAAGGATTACCGGACACATAGGTGATACCTACGATTTCTACAGCTATGACATTCTTCTATTCAAAGCAGTTTAGAGTGTACTAAATAAAACAGACAAAGATAGAGATAAACTGGAGGAACAATGTTGTAAAGAATAAGCTAAACAATGGATGCCCGAGGGAGAACGTGGTTGTAACAATGTTGTTTTAGCTTCCATTAAATGGTTGAGTACCAACATAGAACTGAAAAATTACACAGACTTTCTCACTAGTATATATTTGAAGCTTAAAAAGGATTTGCAAGTCCTGAACATTATCAATTTGTAGTCTTAATTGATGTCTATTTATGAGGAAGTACAAATTACATTTCGTAATAATTTTTTGTCTACAGTTGTTGACAAAGTGGCATTTTGTTCATTTAAATTAGTTTGCAAAACAGCTGATTTCTCAATAGTTTTACTTTGCACATTACTTTGCTCACTCCGAATGGCAACCGAACAAAACGATATTTAGGTTAAGTTTATTTGAATTGATTTATAATAATACAGGAAATGTCCCGTATGTAGGTTAGATTAATTCTTAGATGTAAAATAACATAAATAAACAACAAAATAACAACAAAACAACGTTTTAAAGTTGAAAAAGGAAGTAATTATTCAAGAAGATGATTGACAGTGTATGTACACGGAGAGTATTTTTCGTTTGCCGAGTTTTGAAGTTGGCAATCTCTTTTCCTCAACAATACACCTAAGTTATTTGTATTATTCATAAATAACCTCAGTTTTGACGTGAGAACTTCTACTCAGTGTTGTAGTGTTGTTTAGCACTGCTGCTATATTTTGTGTAGTTAGTTTAAAAATATGGACAGTTCAGAGGAAGAAAACCTGTCAAATACTCCGCCTAAATTAGAGGAAAAAGCTAACAACGTTGTACTAAATCTCCTTCCTGTCAAATCAAGGAAAAAGTACGACCGCCAGTATGAACTGTTTTTATTGCAAAAATAACAACTGTAGACAAAGTATAATGTGCAATTCGTAAGCAAAGTGTCTTTTTTAAACTCTTTAAAAAATTTTCCCGTCAGGATTTTTCTCTCGTTTAAAAAAGCGCCACTTTGCTCACTAGTTGCACAAATAACTTTTGTTTGTTTTAGTTTGTCTTGCCACATTGTTCTGAGTCATAAAATATTCATATTGCATCTAATTTTAATCGAAACCGGTTTTTATATATTTGAATATTACAATCAATGAAATGTTTTCCGATGCTGTTGTGCAGCTCTAGAACATTTCAAAGGCGATGATGGTGGGAATACATTTGGTGTCGGTTCTTAGAGGCATCGTTAAAACAAAATTTGATCAAAATCGTTTAGGTAAATTGTGAGAGAAAAATATAATATTTCGTCATTTGAGCAATATTGACCTACTCGCTGTAGAGTACTGCACGAAGAACGAAGCACAATTAATTTCAATCAGTTTTAAAACACAAATAATTTTAACTATTTATCAAACTATGAAGTAATAAGAAACAAATCCAGGTTTAACTTACAATCATGGCTAACTTCTGTATTCTTGTTGATAATCTGTAAATAAAAATGTAAAACAATAAAATTAGAAATCAAAATTAGGTAGCTAGGGAATAAAACAATGAGAATGGCGATATTTTAAGACTTTTGTATAACAGTTCTTTGTTTGAAAGTAGTTAAATCAGTTTCGTATACACAGAGAAATCATTAGGTTTAAAACATACGACTATTATAGCAGTCGTTAAACGGATTACATTATTCAACAGTCTGGAGGCTATTAAAAAAAATGAATAAATAATGAAAATATTAACCGTGTAAAAACATTGTACAATCTCCCTCACACATTCATACACAAATAAATAATAATCAAACAAAAAAGTAGTAGTCACGCAAACAGTGAAAATGATCCAAGAATGCCGTACTAGATTTATTCAATACAGGGTGTCCAACAAGTATCAGAACGGTGTTATATTTTTTGAACCATTGTATATTAAACAATAAAACTTAGCACATCAATACTATACCTTAAAATCTACTATTTGTAACACTATCAATTCTTCGTCAAGTTATGGGGACGGCTCTCAGGGAGTCAGAAGCAAATCTTAAATGAGAGCATAACTCGAGTTTTACGATATTTTAAAGATCTCTGCTAGAAGAATACAATGCCGCAAATCCGACCTCAAACACTCTCCCCGTCTATTTCTTACTGGATTAAACTGGTTGCTCCTTATTTACTTCTTGTAAACATTTTTATAACAAATAATAAATTATATAATCTAACCTTATTTCGCTTCAACATAAACTGATTGGATGAGTTTTCGGTTGTAGGGAGTGTATCTCAATGTTAAGTCATCAAGAGGGAAGAGTGCGGGTGTGCCAGTCCCGATAATATAGCTAGATCGACACCATTCTTAACGTAGTCCTGGGTTAGATCCCTCTCTAAACCAGCTTTTGTTTTTGTCCAATTCTGACGTTTTTAAAGTACTCGAGAGCTACGAGTATTTATTGAATGTTCTTTACATAAAACAATGATGAAAGAGGGGTTTTCGCAAAAAAAAATCAATATTATTCCATTTATTTTCGGTGATAACTAACAGTAAAACAATTCCAGGCGTTGATTATGCAAAAAGAGTTACTTAAGGCGTATCATTATTGCAGATATTGCGCCGGCCTTCCCTAATACATGTCAATAATAATAGACCCTATAAACTGCTATACTAAAACGATGAATTCCTGATCTGTAAATTTTCTTTTAATTGTTCTGAGATACTGTTTTGAATCAATGATTTTCAAAATTCAACAAAATTACAGAACTCCTGTAGATATTTAAATCTGACAATACCAAATTTATGCCAGACATGAGCACAAAAAACAACTTTTTTGGACCATAAAGTCTCAAAAACAACTTAAATTCGACACCTTAAATTGAGATTTTAATGAGGGCGGTCAGAGTTATTTTTTTTGAAAATTATTCTGAACCTTGATATAGTTTATATTACGATTTTAATCATTATTCTACACAGTTTACTAAAATTAGTAAAACATTAAAAAATTTGATATACACTAAAAATCATGCAGTAGTTTTTAAACATTCACTCGTAGCGCTATAGCCCGAAATCGAGCGCTGCCTCCTCTAGACACTACAAATTTCCTACACTGAACTTCCATCTTACAAACCTAGCTTCTCTCTCTCACCCTAAAATCTTATCAGGACCACCTTTTCGTCTTCTACCTTCCATATTTCCCATAAGGAATCTCGTTGGTGTTTTTAACGATTAGGTAACTTCGTTCTGTATTCTCAACTTTGCAGTGTCATCATCATCTTTCTTAAATTAATCAGCTTTGTTAGGATTCCAAATCCTAGCAACCTGTTAGATAACTCCTCTCTCAGTATACTGTTATATGCCTGGTGGAAATCTACATATGACTGAAAAATACTCAAAACGTTTCCAGGATTTGTACAACCGACAGTTGATCCGTTGTAGACTTGCCTGGTCTACATCCTGTTTGGAATTCTTCAATTAGTTAAAATAATAAAATCATGCTTTATATAAAAGCTATTTAATGAAAAAATTATTGTAGCTCATACGTCTACGATTAATATAAACTCTCAGCAGTAACTGCAATTCGTTAGAAAGTTGTTCAATAAATATTTCATATTGGCCATTTATACAACCTTTTCGGTTAAATGTTAAAAGGGTAATATTTTGTTCTGTTTATATATTGACATAATAAAACTATTAGGCCTTTTACTTGTCAATCAGTGAAATGTAGAGTGGGGGGGAATGAATTTGTACTCAGATAATTGAACAGTTATTTTTAAAGAACTATTCAAAATTTCGTACATTTTTTTTTTACAAATACTTACTGGTTGGTGAGGAAGTTGCAAGGTAACACAAAAATTTAGAATATTATTTTTATATTTTATACGCTGACAGATTTTCTCTAAAGAGAAACCTAAAAATATACTTTAATGTAATAGCAGATATTTCTTGTTGAAACTCCATATTCAAGGATAAAATAAAGCAAAAGCTTAAAGTTTCAAATATTTTAATAATATAAATTAGCTACAAATGTTTCGCCTTGCGGCATCCTTTCATTTTATCCTAAAAATATAATTTTTTTTTCGTAACCGTTAATTAATGCACTCTTTAATTTTTAAAATAAATAGAATAATTTTAAAAGTGCCCGAAATTCAAAAATCTTAAGTCTGTACACTTTATTGAAAATTATTGATCAAGATAAACCTGAGGTAAATAATAAATTTCTTTAAATATTAATATTTTGTTTTACATAATAAAAGGAATTTAAAGTGGGCCATCAGTCTTGTAACATGTCCTATTCTCATGATAGACAAGAAAAGAAGATTGTGTAAGAGAAAATGAACAGGCGGAGTAGGTGTTAGTGAGAAATAAAGAGACAAGAAGTCGGGACAGGAGGAACAGAGGCGAAACAAAGCAGTCAAGTGAAACAGATAGGAGGGCAGGATTAATGGAACAGGCGGAACAAGTGTAATTGAAAATAAGACGGGATAAAACCGACAGAGTATCCAATACGCAACTTTCTCATCAAAATATAAACATAAACTGATATAACAGACAGAATTTTATTCATAAACATAAAAACTATCTTTTGTAGAAAACACTAATTTCAAATTTTCAATATTATCTAATGATATTTGTATATGAACAGGTGGGAAAACACTACTTTTAGCTGAAGTAATTGGAAACAGACAATCGTCTGATATCTACGAACTACATGTTAACGTTTTTTTTTAAATACAACAATCCATAAATGTGTCTAAAATTGAAAGTAAAGTTTTCAGAAGTAAGATCTTAACGCCCGTATTTATGAGCGTTCTTTAAGAGACTCTAAGGAAACAATTAAACTGTTCCTTTACACTAAGGCGTCCTTTAACCGAATTCGCTTCTTTCCTTTACTAAGTTAATAAAAAGGAGCGATTTTATGTAATACGTCATAAATATCAATTACGTCATCAATAAGAACCAGAGTTCAGTAATCACTACAGCTGATTGTTTGGTAGTATCTAAACAGGTGTCATCTGCTGTCAAAGTTAGCACGTTATGATTTAGACGATGAATTCAAAATCACAAGGAGGAAAATCGGAAAAGAGAAAAATGATGCCAACATTTAGGAAAACATTTACTTAAAATATAAAATATGAATTGAGAATAAATGTACAGACATGCCATGTTGAAGAAAAAAATTACGTGTGGTCAAATACAAATTAAGCATTTTGCTAATGGGATTAAGGGAAGTTAAAGGTTAAATTACAACTCTAAGGATAACAGGATAATGAATTCCTTATTGATTTATCTTCCTTAATTAAAGTAACGTATTTCTAATGAAATATGGTTAGGGTAAGTTAGGTCTAAGGAATCAGCGTAAAGAAGACCTTATCAAAGAAAATCTTAAGGAACGTTGACAAATACGGGCCTTGCAAGCAATTTTCTAGGCATTGTAACAAAGACTAACACTGTAGTAGGTAGACCTACTGCTCACTCTTAAATGCAATAAACGAAAACACCAACGATTTTATTAAACCATTCTCTGATGCACTTGTTGGTCGTCCACCTTGACCAGTTGTTATTTTATTAGTTCATTTAAACAGGAACAGATAATACTCACGAGTTTTTTTTTACAACCGATTGCGTAACTTGAAGATGTGTGTAACAGATGGTTGGGTATTTATAACACACGTTTGTTGCGCAAGAAATGTTCTCTGGTCTGATGGTGTGTCCTTTGTTTATTTTAAAATAAGTGTACTTTATGTTATATATAGGAATTTAAGTGATTGGTAGAAATAAATGATGTTTCGTTTTCAAGAAAACATCAGGTTTTAGAATTCATACAATCCAAAAAAGTTATTTTAGTCCGCGATTTTTGCAAAATAGTCGATATATTAAAATTATGGATAACTGTTATTGGATCTAAGTATACAATTTCAATTTCGTATTGACGATATTGATCCAATTTAATCCCTAAGGTTTGAAACAAAACAAAGAGTTGGACGCAACTAATATTTTTAACTGATGATGTTTCTGACAAACAATAAAGGGAGGATGTCGATAGACCATCAACAATGGCAGCAGCGTTGAGCAGATTGAACAACGTTGGAACATCATGATTAGTTATGACGACGAGACGTAACCATTGTGTACTTGGCAAAGATTTCAGCTGATTGACTTCAGTTCAAAAATCACTGTCAGAATCACTGGCTATCGAGGATGGCAGAAGTAATATCGATAGATTTTGCAAAGTTGGAGCGCAATGTAAAGAGAACTGAGACAAGAGAACGGACGGATTGGTCTCCAGAAATGGTAGGAAAGGTGGAACAGTGATTACAAAGGATCCTAGGGTAAGAAGAAGAATGGGGGGAAGGTTAACTATCTGTTAGTTTTAACCCTGTTTCTGTTACGGTGTGGAAATATTCGTGCTTATTTATATAAAATGAGGTTAAATCTTATTAATTATGAATCTGTACAAACATCTGTTTTTATTTTGGATTCCAAAAGCGTTTATTTAGGAGATAAAAGAATGTTTCTAAGAATGTTCAAATGTAAACTTGAGTCGAGTGATACCACATTTTAAGGGTCTTAGAACTCCAAATATTTCAATTTAAACCTTTTCAGAATGGCTGTTCGAAAAGTTTGAGAATTAAGCTTTCCCACAACTTTAACCTACATCTGTACTTTTCGATTGTAAAAAGAAATTTTTAAAACACATTAAAAGAATTCAGCTATTCCATAATATGAGTCGTGGGTAGTTCAAAATTTTCCTTTTAATCCCGTTAACAATTTTTACCATAAAAAACAATGAAAAACAACATATCTCTAAAATGTTAAATGGCAAAATTAGGGGAGTTCGATTTCGTAATGAAGATTGATAGATTAGGCAATTTCCCCCTCGATACACCATATAAAATATCATTAATCTTATTAACACTAATATGTCGTAAAAAAAAAAAATATATATATATATATATATATATATATAAAGAAATACAGGTATTGTACATTTTATATTGGGGGAGGGGGAGTGAAATTTTATATTTCGCATGTTCAGATAAATCTGAAAAATATTTGGGGAGAAAATGTTACAATTAATTAATATCTAAAACATCATCACGTCACCAATCTTCAAATATTAATACAAAGATTGGGAGCGTCAAACAAATTGATTCTTAAATACCATCAACAAATATTCTAGTCCTATGATGGCAGTACGGTGTGTATTTAAATATAACTTTCAGTTTAGTTCATCGTTGCGTCACTCTTACTGCAAGTTCCCTTGAAATGAACTTTAAATACTGACCTTAAAACAAATGAATGCATTTGAAAGTTATTAGAGCAATAAAACCAACTCATTTACACCTTCAAGTGATCTTATTCATTCTTGACCTTTTAACCAATGTGAACAATTTGATGCTAGTCATTATAGTACCTACCCAGTACCTAGTTTAAACCCTTACATAGGTTTACTTATATCGTACGTATCAGAACCTCGTAATTATAGGAATATATTTAGTGTACGTAACGTCAATTATTTCTGCCCATAAGAAGATTGGGGATTAACTGACAAATAACCCATTACTTTCTTCTGGTACAACAACCCCTGGGTAAGTCTTAACCTGTTTCAAGAGCTTCCATAATTCTCTCTTTCTTCTACACTTCTTTATGTTTATTGATCCCATAGTCTTTACCTCTTCCTTCATATAATCGAGACAGATCTTTCTGGTTTTCATATTTGTAATTTTAATCGTTGCCATGACAATGCAAATCTTCTTGTATTCCCTATTGTACCACGGTCTAACACTCGGAGCTAGCAAGAGAGAAGTATTTCGGGTTTAAGGATGAACCAATTATCATAACGTGCCTCCTTAAACAAATTGGATCTGACCTTCTTTGGTTAGTTAGCAAGGTAATAAGGACATGCACACAGGATCGGTACATTGACTGGTGGTGAGGGAATGTGATCTGCAAGAGGAAACTGCAGAACTTCTGATCTTCGTAAGTAAATACTTAGATCGGAAAAAGACTGAGACTCTTGAATCTGTGATAAATGAAGAGACAATTCCTCAAGTCCACCTTGATACAAATATTTAGAAATTCATGGATCCTAAGGGTCATTCAGAGGATGTCTAAGGGTATTGAACCAACTATTTTTATTTGAGAACACAATAAGACCTTGTGACACATGCGTAAAAGCGATAGACGACCAAATTTTAAAAAATGAAAAACCGCTGGAGTTTATTTTTATTTATTTTCATGAATCAATACTTTATTTTTGAGATTTTTTATGACTTTTTGTGTTTATTGAATTTTGGGCTCTTTTGGGGCTCTTTTTGACTTTTCGGGCTCTGTTTTGACTTTTCGGGCTCTGTTTTGACTTTTTTGGTTCATTTTTTGGCTCTTTATTGGGCTCTTTTTAGGAATATTTTTACTTTTTATGTACTTTTTTTGGCTACTGTTTTATATTTTTGGATTTCTTTGGGGATCTTTTTGGGGTTCTTTTTTAAATTATTTTTAGTTTTTTCTTTTGGCTCTTTATTGTACTCTTCTTCTGGCTCTGTGTTTACAGCCCTTGACTGGGTTTTAGCCTCCATTACAATCAGTTCTTTAATCTTCTATATTTGCATTTCTTCTCCACCCTCCACTTATATTCATAGATCTAAGATTTGGACACTCCATTATGTCTTAGTATGACTTTTATTTCTTACGCGATAAAATACTTCTCTCAACACTCTTCTGGGCATGTGGTTTTCGGCCATTCGCTCTGAATGTCTTAACTCCATTAATCTCTGAGCCTTCACAAATCGTACCTAATTTTGACCTTCAATTAACTCTTACACCTCTGCATTGCATTTTCCAGTTATCACTCCCTGTTAAGAACCCATTTATCTTTCATACTATGTGTGTCTCAAATATCATAAAAGTGTTTTCATCAGATAATTACAGAGTTTAAGTCTTTTTTTAATATTTTAAGTTTCGTATTTCTTGATATAATTTGATTTCTATACAAATACATGCCATGCACGACTCCCTACTTACACCCTTTCCTTTACTTTACTCATAGCATTACAACATGATTAAACACAGATACCTAAAACAAGAAAAATCCTTCAAATTTAATCACTCCAACTTTTAAAGCCCTCGGAATAAAATTTGACATTCTTGTGTAAATAATCTTCTTTTTATTTTAAAATTAGAACGAAATGTTCAAGCGTACTTGTTTAGATTTTCCAAATATTCTTCACTTCTGATCATTTACATTTCTTACCTCCTTAATGTCATTAATGATGAAAAATAATATTTGCTGACGTTATGATTTCTGCACCAAAAGTGCGTAACGTTTCACAATTATTCAAAGATATTTTAAACCTTTCAAATCTATATAGATTGATACCCAGTGTCTCCCCATTTAAATTTCTCTACTGTTGCCGTATGAAGAAACGGCCGATTAAAAAAATTATCTAATGCAATCTCAAAAACCTAACAGTTGAAACCCGTTTAGATTCGTAGTATCCGACATCAGATATCGATTAATCGAATCCAAAGCTAGTAATTGGACGACTACTTCTGACACCAGAGTTGAGGAAGTGTCTTTGTTATTGAGCCTCTTGTAATGGCTATAAACGCAGCCAACCGTATCACCACGCCCTCATAGTAACCTCTCACCGATATGCGTGTGGTTATGAAAGAACACTTGATTGTTACCAATATTATACACATTAGCTTTCGTGAACTCAGAACTTGTTACACAAACTTGTTCTCGGATAAACTTGTTACAAAAATATTGATATAATTATTATAATAATGAATTATATTCCTAATCCACATTACAGCTATCATGTGACCTAACCTAACCTAACCAACCTAACCTAACCTAACCCATTAGCAAAATAGTGTGTAACAACTGTTTTGCAAACTTACCCTACCGGTTAAGACCTTTTGATCTACCAATACAGTTTACTATTTCGTACATAGTATTGGTACACAACCTAACCTAACCTAACCTAACCTAACCTAACCTAAATTAACCTAACCGTAACAACTGTTTTGCAAACTTACCCTACCGGATAAGACCTCTTGATCTACAAATACAGATTACTATTTCGTACATGGTATTGGTACACAACCTAACCTAACCTAACCTAACCTAACCTAACCTAACCTAACCTAACCTAACTTAACCTAACCTAACCTAACCTAACCTAACCCAACCTAACCTAACCTAACCTAACCTAACCTTCTATAAGCGTTATTTCAAAGTTGAATTGTCAAGAATAAATAAAATAATAAAACCGATGCTTATATTTAGAATATTGTGAAACATAAGATAACAGACCAACAGATCATGAATTTAGTAATTGAAATATAGGAAAGTTGAAAAACCTTACACCCCTCTTAATCTTTGTTATTAATTTGTTGGTTTGTTGTTGTTGTTTTAAAGGAGAAAACCCTCTCGGTCATCATCGCCTTATAAAAAAACCACAAAATAAAGACCTCTAGCTCTCGAATACTCTAATAACTTGAGGGTCGGAAAATAACAAGAGTTGGTCAATAGAGATTAATTGAGAGATTATCAATCGAATATGGTATATGGTCTTATTTTGTTCATAACTGGGGTTTTTCATATTTTAACTCAAAATTTGGGGGTAGCTGTATTAAGAAAAAACGCAATATTTCACGCAAAAATAACCACTAACCGAATAACCGAATAACAATACAGTTATTGAGTTAGCGGTAAAAAACGAAATATCGTGACTGTTGTAAAATACATAATTCCACATAATCGGGTCGACCGATTTCGTTGAAATTTTAGTGAAATGTAAAGTCTAAAGACTCAAACACGTGTACAATATCGCGATTTCAACAAATATTGCGGTTCAGAAACAATTGGCAAAAAACGAAACATAACCTCCGTCGTTAAATGAAATATGACTCACCCTGAGGACGTCTTCAAAGTGCAAACTAACAAGTTAAACATAGCTAAAACGGCATAATTCATTTTGACGTTATGATTAACATCTACCAAACTAACATTGTATTTGAAAATTACTTTTGGTTTGTGCAATGTTTTATAAAATTGTTCTTTTTATCTGTTTTGTTCATTTTAGGTAATGTTTTTTAGACGCCTAATAACTAGCACAGACTTACTGCCAACTTGAACTGAAACAGAGTATAGTATCTGTTGTTTTAATTGGAATTTAGTCAAGGTTCAATTTGTCAGTTAGTATCTACAGGTAAATTATATTTAAGGAAATGGTTCTGTCGTCCAGTTCTGCTGGTAACAATTGTGTATTAAATTCTTGTAAAAATGAAATGTTTGTTTAATTATTAGAGTTCTCTCAAACAAGAGTCGTGTTATAGTTATTGTGAGTTCACTAAATGAGTGTCTAGGTTATGGTTTTACACTGTAAGTTTGAATAAAAAGTGTTGAAATTAAAGGTTCAACTTTTTATATAAACAAAAATAAACTTAGGGGTAAATCCAAAAATTAAAAAAATTCTTGTATGTACGAATGTAAAATAGGACTAAAAGTATAGAAATAAAGGTGGCCGAAATTATTGTGTTGAGTGTTTCCAAAAATAAATTTTCAGGGTACACCTAAAATTTGTAAAATGAATTCATGTACGAATGTAAAATGTTAATCAAAATTCTATATTTTGGGGGAATTCGTGGGTGGCCCAGGAAAATTTAAAATCTGATGAACTCTAAAATTCGAAATAACTAATGATGGGACCCCATAAACGATGTGGAATTTTAAGAATCCCACTATTTTCCCCTAAGGTCTGTCTGTGAGGGTAGTGTGACGTCAGACTCGACAGACAGAACACAATGAGAAGAGGAAAGAAAAAAACATTACAGTCATCAAATCCTGTATATTTTAAAACATTATCTCACTATTACAAGTATGTATGCATGTATGGAATGCACTTCATTTGCCATAATAAGAGAGTTAGTGCAATACTTGTATCCGTTAATCGTTAATAACGGTTGTTAAGATATGTATTAATTACAATCCTAAAAGGTATAATTACTGCTCTGCAATGGTCAGCTACTTATTGTTTATAAAATGTCAGTTGACAGCTGTTTTAATACCTAGATTGATACTTCTGACAACCGGCAAGACTTAGTGCATTATATAAGATTTCAATAGTCTTTCAATTAGCTATTATATGTTGCCATCATCATTAATTGACGGAAGGAAGCCAGCTCCTGTTGGTTACGTAGTTACGGTTAAACCCCTCTACCGATCATTATGAAATTTATAATTGTGCTATGAGTTGTTGTAAAAGTGTTGTTTACATTCGCAAATATAGAGAAAGATAAGTTATGGCTCAAAAATCGATGTTTTTTAAAAATATAACCATTTTGAGGTCTCCTGAGTCCTTGTTTTTGGAATAATGTCTGTCGTACGTATACTGGGAATCTGCATCAAAGCCTAAAAGGGTGGGCAGATTTTAATTAAATTTGGTATTGGGAATATTTTAGCGAAATCTCAGGAATTTCTAATTTTTTGAAGTGAAAACTTCTTTACATTTTATAATACTATACATTTTGTATGTAGGAAAAACTCTGATTTGTCGTCATCAAAATCCGTAACGTGTCACGATCGATTGTCCGTCACGCGCCGACATCACAAAAATCAGTAACGCGTCACGATCGATTGTCCGTCACGCTCAACTATATATATACGAATATATTATGTAGACCTATCTATATATGTATTTAAATAATTTCTCACACTCACAAAAATATTACACTAACTTTCTCACACTCAAAGATACATACATAATATTTTCAAAAGAAGAAGAAATTGTATGTAAACTATCAGTGTATATTTTCGATAATAAAAAAAAAAAATTATTATTTCCGAAATACAAGATGAATGTATTATTCTGTTACACTGTTTAAAAAACTGTTAAAATGTAAATATTATTTTCTTACTAATATTTAATAAAAAAAATTAATTAAATTTGTGTTTATACAGAATTCACATGGTCCTAAATTGACATTATAAATACAAATAGAGAATGAAATCTCCAATTATTGCCTCTTTATTACATGGTTTTTAACTTAAATACAGTATATATTAAATAATTTTAAAAAAACAAACCATTACATATAATTAATATTTTTATTATATTTTTGAAAGTTTAAAATTTTATTATTTTTTAAAAATAATTAATAGTTAAAGTTTTCACTTCTGTTTACCGTCCCGCGACGGTAACATTGTTTTTTATAACTTAATAATGTTATCAGTGTAGTAGCTGATATAAGACAAAAACACATGATTACAATTTTTACAAAATTGACTGAACTGATTTCGTTCAAAATTTAGTGGAATATCAAACTAAAAAAAAAAAAATATGTTTTAGGATTTGGGAAAAATGAAACAGACCCTTGGCTGCTCCGTTATTAAAAGTACAATTTTAAACAAATAAGGGTTAAACTGATACGTGTTTTACTGCACAAAACGAAAACAGTTTTTGAACTTATTAAAAATATATAAATTTTGTTTTCAAAAGTGTTCGACCTTGAAGATAGGGCATGTTTGTTGAAAAACAGCTGTTACACAGGTTTTCCACACTACTTCATTATCTTCGGCTGTATGACTATATATTAAAAGTTTTACGTTCGCTTCGCTCGTGTCAGTGTTTCAGAGCTAGTGACCCACTAAGCTGTATGTAAATAAAGGAGCCTCCACTCACTAAGTTCATGTCTTTGACTCAGCCTTGCTGGACATATTTACTATACGAATATCAGAGTTACTTGACATGTCAGGGTTGTAAATTAATAGGGACATTAACCTCCCTATTTGTCACCGTAGATTTGTAAGGTTGGTACCATTAAATGCTCAGTTGAAATATGCAAATTCGATTTTAATTTAGTGTAAGTTAAACAAAAACTGTATAAAATGACGGTCATTTTGATGTTTTCAATTCGTTCTTCTGAACTTGAATAGAGTTCCGTACGAGGTTACTACAGTCCTATATGTTCCTATTTTAATATTCGTAGCTGTTATCTTAATAACGTTTAGGCGACAATGACGATGTAAATAGCTGTTATCGTAATAACGTTTAGGAGACAATGACGATGTAAATATCTGTTATCGTAATAACGTTTAGGAGACAATGACGATGTAAATAGCTGTTATCGTAATAACGTTTAGGAGACAATAACAATAACTAATTTTTTTACAATTACAAACTTACTGGCTACGTGCTGGTATAAGTGAGGTCTCTAAGTGATAGATAATGGCGATTCGATTGAGAAGGAATAATAATAATATTCAAACTATGTCTCAGGAGGAAGATGGTGACATGTTTTCAGGGGATGAACATCGCCGTTGTGACTAAGAGCTGGACAAACGAGTCAATAAAATTTTCTCGAAAAAAAAAAAAAAAAAAAAAAAAAAATATATATATATATATATATATATATATATATATATATATATTTGAACCGTTGTACAAAGAATGTTTTAGGAATCATGGTCTTAATGTTTAGTAATCACTGATATGACGACTGTAATAGTATGAATCATTCATGCCTTCAAAAACAGACAATAATATTTGCACATCCCTTCTGACACACTCACATAAAACCAAATAGCAATAAAAATCAAAATGACGGGATGGAAACTACAAAAAAGATTAAAACTAAAAATTACCATTTTATCAAATTTAGCTGAAATGATTTTCATTTAATTTATCTGAACTTTAGGTTTTAAAAGTGCAGATAAAAGTTATAAGTCACCATCCTTAAAATTACATGTACAGGAATTATCTGTTAAAAAGTGGAAATGAAAAAAGGGGGTCAGTGTTGTCAAAATAAAGGACAATGACGAAACTTTCTGTGATAACCCTTCTCTCCTGCAAATATGCTTTTAAATTTGATTTTTAAACGAAACACACATTTTGATATTAATTTTTGATCTGAATTGTTTTAAAGTACAATCAAATTTGACTGTAAATCTAACGTACAAAATTAAACTAAGAATGGTTAAATATAAGATAAAATTTATTTGATTCAAATTATAAAGAATAGTTTTAAAAAATAAGTTTAATTTAGTTCAAAACTTATATATAATAATTTCAATTTTGATTTTTTTTAAATGTATATAATTTTAAAACTATTTCTTAAAGTTTAAATTAATTACTGGTGGTTTTACCAATAAATTTTCGATTCTGTAATAATAAACTAAAATTTATTTGATAGGAAGACATATTTCAATAGTTTTTTAATTAAAAATCTTTGTATGTGTTAAAGGTTCCATTAGTTGCAATGGTCTTTGATAAATTTAAGATATACAAAGTGGTTCAAATGGTTGTGACTGCAGTTTCATTTGATAAGAACAAAATTTTAAAAGACAACTTCATGGTTTTTTGAGTTAAAACTAGAGGTATCTTTCACATCACTTGCTATTTTTCCAATGAGATCTAAATTTTCTTCTGGAGTACTTACTCTGATTTTTGATCGATTTTATATAAAACACATTATTGTAAGACTTTTATTCTTCGATATCTTCGTTATCGTAATCGTTTAGGAGCTACAGGCACTTAATAATTTTAAAAATTCGCAAATTTAAACTACTTCCATAAACTTTTTTTTTCTTTCAAAGTCAAACTTTAGCTAGGGTAAAAAGGTGCATTAACACTACATTGTTATATTTAATTTTTCTATAGGCTGAGAAATAATAGAGTTATCGATAAAAAACCAAAAAAATCATCAAAAACATCCACTGGCTTTACATCAGCTCTTCATTATTATTAAATGTATTACACCTTGTGAATTAAAGACAAATTGTACTGTTAGTACATTTGCTTCCGCTATAATAACATAAGCACAAGGTCTAATACACCCAGTAATAATTTCAAACGTGGTGTAAGCCAGTAGACAATTTCCAGAAAATTTCAATAAAAAGGAAGTAGGTAAAATCGTCTATTCGAAAAATGTCAAAATAATTTTTCAAAACTGCTTTGCATTGTTAAACAAAATGTGACATTTCAAACTTTTAATATTTTCTGATACATTACAGTCTATCCATGTTTAAATTTTTAATTCGGTTCAACTGTTTTGGGTAATGCCTTACACCAGTTTATAATAATTATTACCGAATGTATCAGACCTTGTTATAAGATATTATAGTCGGAATTAATTTATTAACAGTAATAATAAATGAATATACACTTGAGCTTGGCTTGAGAGAAACGTATTATTAGGAAATTTATAAACGTACACAATTCTCACAAATATATACACTTTATACACTTTTGTAACTGTCACTGATGATGACGACATTGTCGTCGAAACGCGTCTGAAATAAAGTGTATATATTTGTGAGAATTGTGTACGTATAATCATTCCCTAATAGTAATAATACAATTTATCTTTAACTCACAAAATGTAATACATTTAGTAATAATATAAAAACTATTTTCAAAATTTTTAGTAACTTTTATACTTATTAGACAAAAGAGCGGCCACATCTGTTTCAATCACTCTATTGTCGACTACTAAAAGTTTTATGATTTCATTTTGTTTCAGACAAATAATAAAAACAGCACCTAACAGTGTTTCGAATCAACACTTCTCAAGGAGCGTGACGAATCCTTAAAATAAAGGGAGTGTTCTTTCAAATCCTGGACGTCTAACAACCCATTTACGAGTGCAATTTAAAAAAACTTGTATATCTCAAAAACACCGCAAATGATTTCGTTAAAATTTTTGTAAAATGTGAAGATTTAAAAAACAAAAACGAGCCCAATGGATTCATTTTAGTATTTGCTAAACTACTCACGAACTTTGTAATTTTATTTCCTGCTATTATATACCAATTGTTGTTTATTCAGATTACACTCAATTTGAAAGAAAATCATTTCATTCATTTTGGAGGACTGTAAAGACGTCTGATACATTATATATATATATATATATATATATATATATATATATATATATATATATTGCTCTCAGCGTCATAAAAACGGATGTCCTTTCAAAACTTAAAAAAACGTTTTTATGACTCATCACAGAACCTTAGACTAGGAATACGTGAAAAGATGGTAGTAAAACCACGGACACTATATGCAAATACTCTGACGACCGTCCTTGGCCCTCCGGGTCATCATACCTGCGCTACCTGTCTTAGAATCACCAATCACTCTCACCGCGATGAGGTCGATATTATGCAACCGGAAGATATAATTTCGTTCCAATGTAAGTACTGTGAATCACAAAACAGAAGAGAACGAGTGTGAGAGAGATGGAGAGTGGGACGGCGAAAGTAGCAAACAGTATAGGTATATATATAGCATGGGGTCAGTTTGTAAGGTACAAGTAATCTTGTGGGATTCGCGAGAACATGAAGTTACTGGTGAGTTTTGTAGGTTATTTTTATTTGTGAATATTTATATAAAGTTGGAGATTTTAAATATACAAAGAGTGTTATATACTTGAATTAAAAAAAAAATGTAAAATTTACCTAACAAAAATGATTAACTATATTAGGAAAAGTAGAATCAAAATGCCCAACTAAAAACGTCATTTTTGTTGTCTGTTTGTACAAAATATATTACACGAGCTTTCAAGGGAGTACATCAACATCCGGTATCAAGTAATAAACTCATAATATAAAAAACTGGGCCTAATCATATTTTCATCTTGTAAGATTATCACTTAAACAATGAGAGTTGATTCCGGTATCAAGTAATAAACTCATAATATAAAAAACTGGGCCTAATCATATTTTCATCTTGTAAGATTATCACTTAAACAATGAGAGTTGATTCGTAGCCTCGAAACGTTGTGAATTAATATATACATGAATTTAATAATAAATTATACTATATAATGATTAATCAGTAAATAACTTTAAAAACAAAATATTACAGATTTTTGTCATTATTTATCAGTAATTAAAATTTTTGGGTATTTGATCATATAAGCAAACTAATTGATTTTATTAAAAACAGCGGAAACCAATTTGTTCAAATTTTGATGAAATGTAAGGGTTTATTTGCAAAGCACATCTTTCTAAAAACAATCGGCAATTATTGGTGAAAAATTAAATAACCTTATCATTTATTTTTGATCGATAGTAACGGAGATTATTTTGTATCGAACATTTTAGCTTTGTTCAAGGGTGTTTTGAGAAAGTTAATAATTCTGATATTTTTTGAAATAGCTATACGTTTAATTTCAAAAGCTTTATTTTCGTGTCAAACTTTTGCAACGATTAAACCTACAAGCATTTTCTAACTCTTCATTTATTTACATATCAACGCTAGAGAGTCTGTGAAACAAATATTTTTGTATAAGTAATTAGAGAGTCTGTAAAAAAAAAAAAAAAAAAGAATTCCATAAGTAATATATAAAAATCTATTTATGGTTCAAAGTTTGTAAAAACATTTAAAATACACGAAGAAAAAGTGTTATCATTAATACGTATAATGTAACAATGTCTAAGTCATATTATAAGCCATGTTATGATTCTGATCAGCTGTTATAAATGTAATATTAGATTTGAGGTTATGTTAGATCACTTATCGTTAACGACTGCTTGTAAATTCTGCGCAGTAGAAATTAGTTAAATGAATATTATTTGATTGTATAAAGAACAGTTAAACTTAAATAACAAATCAGGGTTTAATTATTGGTCCATTTGATGAAGTAAAAGGAAAATTTCCTGCTTTTGAATAGATTTATTTAAATGTTATCTCTAATGTACGATTTGTAGCTCTTGAGCCTATTTTACGCATTTTGGTAATATTACCAATTTTTTTCTTTCCCTTTAAATCAAAACTATAAATTTAGATTTCTCCAAAACTGTTTTAACAATTAAACTTTGTTGAAATGTAACTCTAATGGATTCGACCAAACAAAAGGAAGAGAGGGTTGATGAGGTTTATTGGTCGCATCTATCTAAACGTTCGAGGCTTAACCTTCTAAAACTGAAAATGAAAATATGTTGTCTTAAAATGTGGAATATTTAAAATTAGTTCAACTGCTTTTGACGCAATTTTTTTTGGGAAGTAAATAACGATATGTACTTCTTTTTATTTACGTTTCATTTGTAACTTAAATACTTATTTATTATGTATCTTAAATTACGTGAAATAAAAGTAACGTTTAGTTTTCGAAAAGAAATCTGTCCAAATCGTGGAGTAAAATACAGAGAAGGTGAACATGGTCGACTTGTAAGGGTACGATGTTCCGATTGAATAAATTACAAAATAAAGTAATTTCTTTAAATAAATAGTTTCAAGTTTATTAACTGATCTTCGAATATTTATGTATAGCAAAATCTATAACCCTTTTCTTTCGTTTTAACCAGAAAAGTTTGATTCTATCACCCAAAATATTGAAGTCACGTAGTACAAAAGTTCTTAAGAAAATTGTTAGAATAATTCACCCCTTCTTAACTTCACCCTAGATTTAAACAGTTAGTTTAACAGTTATTCTTTACCCGTTCCTGAAAATATAATTAATCCAATCACTAACTGTAAAGTTATCTTAAAAATTAAACTGTTCATTTGTATCGGACTTTCCGTTTTTAAAAAAAATAAGAGACTACATGTCACAGATGGTCAGAGAAATAGTCTTCAGCGAAACAAACAATGTTAGAAATTCTATTTTGACTTAATTTAAGGAAAGAAAAACAATTAAAATATGAGTTAATCGCCCCAGAATCACTAATCTGCAATGAATTAAAAACTTTAAATTATTTTAAAAAGTTTATTTTTTTATAAAAAAAATCGTGATTTAAACAAAGGGATATCGAGTGTGAGAGAAACCTTGTAAAACGATGAAAAATGGAAATCATATATCAATCTATAATATATACAAAATCCGATTTGTTAGTATACAAGGCCACAAAGAAACAGAATAATAAAAATCTCATCAACATCGTTTCAGCCGTCTGTGATGTGGTAATATTCTCGCAATAGGAAAATCCTTCCTATTTGGTCTCATATTAAACAGAAGTTTCGGCAGTTGGACGTCAGATGCTCAACTAGTCTAATTAGAATAGTGTTCTTACTTCACGTGACGTTTTTGAGTTCAATCCCCGATGGGAATCAAAAATGTACAGTGTTGCCCCAACATCTTGACATATTTGGTAAGCTATCATTGGTAGTTAACTCTAGTTGAGAATGTTACAACAACAACAGGAATTCGATATGTTAACCACACATAACCTGACAAAAAATATACAGATTTTGTAACATACATAGACACAATCTAAACGTATCTATTTTCTACGAATAAGTTTTCAGAAAAGAAAAAATTAGAACTTTCTTTCATAAATTTTAAGTAGAACACAACATTTTAAAATATTAGTCTAAATGTATATATTAAAAATATATATCTTAAAAATGTATATATTAAATATTTTAAAACTATTACATGTATTATAAAAGGAAAATAATGACTGTTAGAATTGCACATGAAAGTGGAAGATGCCTTTGAGAATCGAGTAACACACAAGTCGATATATAGATGAGCCGAATAAACTAATTAGATATAAATGAGCAGATGTAAAAATATTGCAAAAACGCCCTTCCACGAAAACAAAAATAATATTCGTCCTCCAAAAATTCCACCAATACTAATTAGCCCTATATACGAGAAAGAAAAAAAGATTAATTTTTTATCCTTGATTTTTCCTCCAGTATGTTTTAAGAAAATTAAGTTAGAATGGAATTTTCTCCATTTATCAACATTTTATTATTATTATTGCCATTAATTCTTGAAACGTAATTTTGTCTTGCGCACTGGTCTTGGTAATTTTAAATTTTATCAAAATTTTAACGGAATAAAACCTATTTTGAATTGAGGGTTTTATTAACACCTCCATAGACGATTTTGGGGTTTTTATCAATATTTCTGGGGAAAGGGGAACCAGTAAGTTATTCGTGAACCCTAAGAAAATATATTCGAGTAAAAAACCGTCGTAACTTTTAGTTTCGACCCCAAGACGCGTGTAAAATATGTCAAAATAAGTTTTATTTGAGTAATAGAGACTACATTTCAGCAAAATTTGAAAAAAAAAAAATCTAAATTTTGGTCTTATATCAGATACATTCAAATTTCAGCTGTCTAAAAATAATGAACACACTTTGAGATATCATCAAAATATGACCATTTATAAAATTTGGTGAGCGGTTGATAAATTTACAGATAACAAACAGCATTTCAAAAATTACGTTTTCGGTGCCCAATCAATCATAAAGTAATTTCGATTTTATTACTAATCACATACATTATCTATACAATATGGGAGTAAAATAAAATTAGTCCCTTTATAAATTCTCGAACAACTTTGACAAAACTCCACCGTCCATATTTGTCTGTCGGCACTTACAAACAACAGATCTTGTTGAATGTCTTAATATGCGTGTGTTTATATTGCGGCCGACTCAGAACAACTCTTGCACAACTACACAAGGACAGACGGACAGCTGGTTTTGTTGATTTTGCGATTCATCTCTCTAACACCGGAAGTCATCTGATTGGCTAATTTCCTTTAGAGAAAGTATGAGAACTTGATCATTGTTACGTAAATATTTAAGTGGCATAGGTAGCATATGTAAAGTTAAATAATTATAAGAGCTCGATGTATTTCTTACGTGGACAAATAAACTAAACTGCGCCGTAAGGGACTCTGTCCCGCTGGACGGCTTTTAACTAGGGTAACGTGTGTTTAACCACGTCGATTCCCCGTCACTCTTGTTCTAACATTCTCTACCAGAGTTCGTTACTAACTGTAACTTCGCAATCACTAATAATGTAGGATCAACATCGTCTATTTTATTACAACTCTTAAAGCAAGAGCACAATTCAATAGCCGGGGTATCTAAATAAATAAAAGACTTTCTTAGATACTCTATTAAACGACAATACGACTTCAAAAAGTCCATACAACCATTTTACTTTGATTTTAATAGATTGTAAGATTATTTAGTGATAAAAACCGATGACAAATTAAAATTTATAGTTAATGTGAGTTCAATCTTTTGCCAATCCTTTGAGACTTATTGGAGTACTTTGAGACTTATTGGAGTACTTCGAGACTTATTGGAGTACTTCGAGACTTATTGGAGTACTTCGAGACTTATTGGAGTACTTTGAGACTTGTTGGAGTACTTCGAAACTTATTGGAATACTTCGAGACTAATTGGAGTACTTCGAAACTTATTGGAATACCACGAGACTAATTGGAGTACTTTGAGACTTATTGGAGTACTTCGAGACTTATTGGAGTACTTCAAGACTTATTGGAGTACTTTGGGATTTATTGGAGTACTTCAAGACTTATTGGAGTACTTTGAGATTTATTGGAGTACTTCGAGACTTATTGGAGTATTTCGAGACTTATTGGAGTACTTCGAGACTTATTGGAGTACTTCAAGACTTAATGGAGTACTTCGAGACTTATTGGAGTACTTCAAGACTTAATGGAGTACTTCGAGACTTATTGGAGTACTTCAAGACTACTTATTGGAGTACTTGAGTGATTTGAGACTTATTGGATACTTCAAGACTTATTGGAGTACTTCCAGACTTATTGGAGTGATTCGAGACTTATTGGAGTACTTGAGTACTTTGAGACTTATTGGAGGTACTTCAAGACTTATTGGAGTACTTTGAGACTTAATGGAGTACTTTGAGACTTATTAGAGTACTTCCAGACTTATTGGAGTACTTCCAGACTTATTGGAGTACTTGAGTACTTTGAGACTTATTGGATACTTCAAGACTTATTGGAGTACTTCCAGACTTATTGGAGTACTTGAGTACTTTGAGACTTATTGGAGGTACTTCAAGACTTATTGGAGTACTTCGAGACTATTGGAGTACTTCGAGACTTATTGGAGTACTTCGAGACTTATTGGAGTACTTCGAGACTTATTGGAGTACTTGAATACTTTGAGACTTATTGGGTACTTCAAGACTTATTGGAGTACTTTGAGACTTATTAGAGTACTTCCAGACTTATTGGAGTACTTAATTAATTCTCAAAGATAGAGGAATTCCGAAACGCATCGACGAATATATATTATAAGAAAATACTAAGATTTGACAGAAGATTGTACTCAAATAATTATGTAGATCCTAGGAGATTTAATTATTATAGTAATTAGAATATATAGCTACAAAAGGGTTCCGTCTTTGATCACAGTAAGAGCTAAAAACATTACGGTGTTGGCCCATCATCGCGAGGTTAGTTGAGAGTTCGTATTAGTAACTAATACTGGTTATGAAAGTTAGAATTACGACGAAGGAAACTCGTTGTGCTGACCCCACATCACCCAATGTACACAACGGGCTGTTGTACTATAAATTTATTTACAAACCAAAAATAATATTTTAAAACTCATAATCTACTTTTCCAAAATATTCTTAAACCGTATTTTTTCCTGGCGATTTTCACACTGGATTCGTTCAATAATCTTCCAAATTCACCAAAATAAGAATGAAATCAAACACACGGGAGACAACACGTTGTCTTTGAGTCCTTAGAACATACGTTTTAGCAAAACATGATTCAAATCGATGGAGTAGTTTATGGCAAAATTATAATTTTTACTTTTAACAGCTATCCTCTCATTAATAGTCTCAAACTATTGCCAGACACCAAATTAGGTAAAAATCGTGGAACTGCACAAACGAGAGACATTATTCTAAAAACCCCATTTTTTTCGCTAAATAGACTTCAAAACGTATACTAAGTATATTTGAGAAAATAAAAATAAACTAGTAAATAAGAAAATTCCATAAATTCGATTCTACAGTTATTTTGTTTCTATTGCTGTGTTTTAATGCGGATTCGTGTTGTAAATCTCAAAGAAAATTTGTACAAACATGTACGATCAAAATGAATTTGAAAATTGTACCAAACCCTTAATGTACAAAATTACAGAGACAATCAGAAATTACTTTTACAAAATAAAACACTTCATATAGATACAAAATTGAACCTAACCATATCTATGCTTAACCTATGTTTATTAGTTCTACCGGTAGGAGCGTTGATTACGTAAGTAGACTTTCGAGATGTAACAATGGCAGATCAAGTAATTATCTCTTAATAGTAGACTAGGTTTGATGTAATAGTATTTTTGTATTGTACACTATAATTACACTAGGGAACCTATTAGTCTCGTTAAATGTCATGTAGGCATATCTTATGATGCATTGTTATGAACGTTACTGCTCACAATTTCTCCGCATTCGTTTTTATGAATAATGGCAATAGACTCAAAATTAAAGTAATTGAAAACAGCTGTTCAGAAAAATCATATGGTAATTGCATTTGCGCTAAGGTTTATTATTCTAATCATTGTGGTAATTTTGTAGGTATTAATATTCTAGAAGCTGTTTAAATGAGTTTTCCAGAACTATTCGTAATGGGGGGGGGGGTGATTTCGTATCAGGACAAAGTTTAATTTTAAGCCAATATTTTTTACTGAAGGGTTAAGGGTGAGCAATAACGTTAAAAAATTATTCATTCGAGTATCAATTGCGGATTGAAGAAAAATATTTAAAATAAAATTGTGCAACATTTGTTTTTTTTTTATTGATTTCACATCTCCTAATCTGATAAAGGATAAGGATCTCTCGCTCAGTGAGAAGTTAATTCTCAAAACATTACTGTATTGACCCAGAATAGTGGTTTTTGAAAACTACGATTGCTAACGAAATCTAGTAGTGAAATTTAGAATTACTGTGACGGGAAATCGTATTACTGATCACACTTTACTCGAATGACAACTATGTATGGAAACATGTTTCAGCGACACAAAGAACATGAGAAAACTAAGAAAATTGTTGGAAATTAAAAAAAAAATTAAAGTCTCCATTTCTAATTTTTATGGCATTCAAATCTTTTAGAAATGTTAATTTTTAAAAGTAAATTTATTGAATTACCATTGACTACACTTTATGATATTCATAAAAGACGATGGAAAAAGATTAACCCTATTTAATTTTTGAAAAATCTAATATTTAAAATAAACTACTTTATAACTTAAACTTTATAATTCACAACTGAAAAGATGAGAATAAGAAACACCCATTTACATTTTAGTACTGAAGAAAAATAAAAAAATGTCTTTTTCAAAAATTATAAGTGCTAGAGTTGAGGTGAATCAAACAATTGACGTTTTATAATTGACTTTGTTTTATTTGATTCACATTTAAAATTACACAAATAATTAAGGTAAGTGCAGTTACTTTTATGTTTTATCGTTCATAACAAAATTCTTAAAAAAATTTAATCGAAATCATAAGTGCTCATATTGAGAAATGAGAATTGTTTAAAAAAATAAAAGTACGCCAACCAGTTGAGATACTAATATATGTTAAAGCCAGGCGATATAATACCATATTATTCCAATCCCAATTATTCGAGTAACATTCCAAACTTTCTTATTCATACATAAAACAACAGTTATTAGCTCTTACATGCGTGAAAGCGATAACTACTTCATGTATCGCCGGTAGCGCGAGATATCACTTGATAGTGAATGTTAACAGAAGAAAAACAATTCTCATCAATTATTATTATCAAGTAACAAATTGTTCTATTTTATTTTCTAAATTGTAGATCACGTCTTTTCTATGTCTTTTTATCTAATTCACATGGTCTTAAATTTATATTATAAATACAAAAACAAAAATCGAGGACCCCAAAAGTTAAATATTTCATTTATACAACTCTTTCTAAAAAAAAAAAAGATGAAGTGACACCGACTTTACATGAGAATATTTTTAAACTAGACCTTCAAATTTGTCAGTATACTGTAAATCTGTGTGGCTTCAATATTGTACAGTACCAATAAAATATATCAATAATAATAGTATGGTTGGTGTTTTTAAAACATTTTGTTATTAAAAACTTGACAAAAAAGACTGAAAATTTGTATTTAATCACTCTTTTCTATATATAAAAAAAATAGTTAATCTAAAAAATTGAGTGTACTATTTTTTGGATACCCTGAATTACTAAGTGTAAAACACAATCGGTGGTTCATGGTGCAATTCCATATTAAGGTAAATAATAACTCACATGTAAAATCAAATTGATTTGTGAAATATTACAATGTGAGTTAGTTTTTTACCCTGAACTAAATTTTAAATTAAAGAATACTGTGATTGAAACACATTTCTAAGGGAAAAAAACTAGTACAATTTGGCTAACATGCAATTAGTTCAATTTGGGCTACACATTATTGACAAAATTTTTAATTTTTTACTTAATTTTTACTAATTTCATGATAAAAATTTAATACAAACATATATTTTGAAATACATATTTCTCTTCATAAAGAAAAAAAACCTTTGTTATATCTTGAACTTCTAACCAAGCAGTGAAATTTTTGACATTTAAGTAACGCGTAGAGTAAATTTATTTCATTGTTGACATAATATCACCCAAAATATTATCTAAACACTTATCTAATAATACAGATTAGCTACAACTCTTCTTCTAAGAAAGGATATGGAACAAGTTAGGTTTGTATATATATTTTAGTGATTAAAAAAAAGACTATTCACGGTTATTCCGGTACATAATTCTCAAAAACTACCCCAATAAATTTGATCAAAATCGATCGAGTAGTTAGAACAACGGAGAATGAAGTCAAACGGAAAAACACGTGCAGAAATCGAAAAAACTTGATAAAAACAAAGAATTAAATTAAACTAATAATACAAAATGTAATAAACGACACCGTTAAAGCGACCCATAAACGGTCGAGTCAAAGTGTCGCAACCGATTTCGTAACAACTCGCCACTTTGAATTAAGGTTAATTTACTACAATTACAAGAAACTGGACTAAACATGTAAAAAACCGTAAAATAGAGTTGCCGATATTGTCATAACTGTAAAAGTTGTTCTGTAATAAGGTCACCTTCAAACCGCGTTCTAGACTTGTTCTATGAGGTTAGGTTAGGTTTTTTTTCTTTCTGTGATGTGAAAGTAAATGCAGCTGATATGCTGCTGAAGTTAGAAGCGAATTTTGTGTGTATCTTTTCGTTTGACGACCTCGACCTTGGTATCAATTGATCGACGTCCTTGGGCGTTTTGTCTGTTTGTTTTAGTTACGTAGTTATTCCCTTACGCATTTATAAATCGTTTTAAAATTTAGTAAAAAGTATATTTTAAACTAGACCGGGTGGTATTTTATTTCTGTTTAAAAATGTCGGCCAATCTAAACAGTTACCGCTACTGTAGGGTTCCAAGATACGAACTGAAATATTAAAACGAAAATAAAATATTTAAAAATAAATTCTATAACATGGGAAATGTTTTACCTAAACAAAAAATAACAGAAAAGAAGGGTACGTGGAGGGGCAGTTAAACGTATTTTTATCTCACTGCAGTTTAGACTAGTGAACCATCAAAGCTTAGCAGGTTCAAGACGGGTTGGTATAATTTCACAATACACAGTCGACCATGTGATTTGGTGTTATTTATAATTTGCATTTTTTTTTCAGGTATGTGTCCTCCTCGTCGCAGCCGTCGCCTTGGCGGAGGATGTAAAGAAAGAGGAACTGAAAGTGGCTGAAACTAAGGAATCACCCAAACAAGAAAAGCGAGGTCTAGTAGGACTCGGTTACGGAGGTGGTGGCTACGGTTATGGCGGTGGTCATGATGGAGGTTACGGAGGTGCTCAACTCGTCTCTATCGGTGGTGGATACGGCCACGGAGGAGGTTATGGAGGCGGTCAATTAGTCTCATTGGGTGGATACAGCCATGGTGGAGGTTACGGAGGATATAGTGGAGGTGGATTAGTAGGTTACGGCGGAGGTTTGGGAGGAGGATACGGCGGAGGATACGGCGGAGGTTTAGGAGGAGGCTACGGTGGATACGCTCACGAAGGAGTCATCAAGGCCGTCACAATCCACAAGGAAGTCCGTGTCCCTGTCCCACAACCCTACCCCGTCACCGTAGAGAAGAGGATACCTTATCCAGTCAAGGTCGCCGTTCCAGTACCCGTAGATAGACCTTACCCTGTACATGTACCCAAACCTTACCCAGTACCTGTAGAGAAACCAGTACCATACCCAGTAGAACGTCCAGTGCCATACCCAGTCAAGGTACCAGTTAAAGTACCAGTAGCACACCCTGTACCTGTCCCAGTACCCAAGCCTTACCCAGTTCATGTTCACAAGCCCGTAGCAGTTCCTGTACCACACCCTGTATACGTACACAAACCAGTACCTGTTCTTGTCAAGCAAGAAAGTTACGGTCATTACGATGGTGGATATGATGGTGGATATGGAGGTGGATATGGAGGTGGTTATGGAGGCTACAGCAGTGGAGGATACGGAGGAGATTACAGCCAAGGAGGTTACGAAGGAGGCTACAGTTCATACACTCATCATTAAGATTGTCAATAACTTCATCGAAAACCAAACAAGACTCTTAGTTCTAGAACGTTCAATGTTGTATTTAATTTTGTAAATAAACATTTCTCATTTTTGTAAAGAGTCGTGATTTTGTAACTGTTTCCTTTAAATTAGAGGGACTTTCCTTACGTGCTCTGTGTCGTCAATTCAGTTACTGCTCTCAGTACAACCCCAAATAGTAAAATGTGAAAAAAAAATGGAGTCAAAATAAGTATTAAGTTTGAGCTAAGCGTCTAAAAAAATGTGATACGTATATTATTATTTTCATAAAATTGGTTAATAGATTATCTTTTTACTTTCTTCCGTATACGAGAGAGAAAGCTATCCCAAAATTTGGAGTTATCAAAACAAATTTTAATTAAAAAAAACAGAGATACCCTTATGCAAATTGCATTAAAATCAGTCCATGCTACCGAATACTCGATATTTGTTAGACGACAGACAGATATCATTCCAAAAATCACTTTTTTTACTCATTAAGGATATGTCCGTAAAACAATCTACGTAGACCTTTGACCTCATCATTTAAGATTCACTGTAGTACGTATATGTGACAAAGTAAAAACAAATAAATAGTCTTGATCATGTTTGAAAGATTTTTTATATTGTCGAACTCGTTTATCCAGTATATCATGACATGTTTCCTTGAAATTGTCACAGTACTTAAAACAAAATAACAACAAACAAATGTATAGACAGATTGTTTGACTTAGACGTGTTTTACATATGTGTAGAGCATGCAATTTGTCTAAGTACAGTTGCTTTGATCCAAAATGGAAGTCAACGAATATTTTTAAACAAGATGACTGAAAAAAATTACTCTTATTTCCTTAAATATTTAAACCCTAAAAAACGAAGGATTAGGTTTTATAATTCTGGAGGGGGGGGGGGGGGGTTAAAAATTTTAAATGGTCTTTTGAATCTCATTAAAAGGTTTCTTTGAGACAAGAAAAATGACACGCACAAAATTAAATTATGACCACACAAAACAAAATGGCGGCTAAAAGAATGATATTATTTACGAAGATCGACTCGGAAAGTAAGACAATCGATTTTTATAAATGTTAATTCAACGTTTTAAACACAAGATCTCCTTGTTATGTGGGATATATCTTCAATCATTTACGAGAACGGATAGTAGGAGAATACAAAAGATGAACAAATCAAAATTTTGAAAACTCGTTTGAACAAGGACCGTACTACTGCATTAAGGTACAAGATGAACAATTTGAACTTTTAATATAAGGTAAGAACACATTAATGTCATACAAGGGGATGTTCCTATCAACATTAGCTTAGTAGATAAACTATCTAACTATTTTGGCCTCCATTTTGTTTTGGGTTATTAGAATTTAATTTTTTTAAAGTCATTACTCGCAGAGACGTTTAAAAAGAAGTATAACGTGTCATTGGTAATGATTGAGTAACCGAATCCCCCCACAATTAAACTGAAGTAAACATTTACCCTTTTTGGTTGCCCCTCTCAACTAAAGATATTGCCACACACAGAATTCAAATTAGTCAATTGTTTTTTTAAATAAGAGCCAGTGAATGGAAGTTTCTTTTCAGTCACACTGTGTATATTTGGAGTTTATACCATTGTATTCTGCGAGTGTTTATAAAGGCACCATTAGCGAATTAATTTAATTAATTATAGGTAAGTAAGCAATTTATGAATAAAAATTGAATTTCGACTATGAATATAATATTACTGTCCCGGAGTGTGTTTCGACTAACAGAAAAAGAATAACACAATTTTCATTAAAATTGATTTAGAAGTCATTGAAAAAAGTTTTACAGGAAAGAGAGAAATATATTTTTTAACAAAAAAAATATTAAAAACTAATTTTCCGATACTTTATTATTTATCAGTTTTGACTATTGTAGCCTAAATGAAAACTCCAATTTTCGTATATCGCATTACCTTTAAAATTTATTCCTCTAATTTTTTGTTTTATTTATTTATTTTGTTACACACCTCAAAGTGTGGTAATTGTCATTAGATAAAAATCCGAAATATCCATTTCTCAAAATTGGACATTTCTTTAAAATGTAATCCCTTAAGGATCCAAATAAAAATAATTTTGGCCAGTTTCACAAAAAAAGCTAATTCTAGAGTTGGAAAGTTAAAAAAGAAAACAGAATTAATTTAAAACTTTGAAGATTCAATACTTAAAACCGCTAAATGTATTTGGAATGAACTTTACAAGCCATGTGTTAAATTGCCACTAAAGAATAACTACAGGTTGTTAAAAATTGAAATATATCAAAGGAACTCTGACAGCTGTCTGATTCATTTAAGAAATATTCATTTTACTCTCAAATGAACGTTTATGCGAAATTTTACACCAGGTTTATATCATATAAAAAATTCATCAACATGAGCTGTACTAATTGCAGTAATATATTCTATTAAAGTGGCTCCGGGTTAAATTTTGTTGTACAACTACCTTTGAATAGACATTTTTGACTTGATAGCGAAAACTTTGCGGCTTACAATTGTGTAAAATTTTATCAAATCGTTTAAAGCTGACTTAAAAAAAAACAAAAAAAAACAAGTTTTTGAAATGGGATTTGGAAAGTTCGACAACTATATTAACAAAAACACCTAGTGATGAAATTAATATAAATATATTTAGTTGAAATATATATTTTTGTACATGCAAACAAGTGAAGATGATGTCTTAATCGCTGAAACAACGCCTTTTTCAAAAATACAAAATCAATGTTTACACAACTATAAAAATTAATATATCAAATATTTTTTTTATGTACATCATTCTACAAATCTTGCATTCAAATTAGTTTAAACGAATAGATTTATTCATGAAAATATAATTTTTTTCGTCAAATCTACACTGCATAGGGCGATCGAGGAAATCAACATAACCCTAAATATAAATTATTCATTATAACAACAACACATTTATTACGTAATTTGTATTTGACCTACCTATGCAGACATAACCTAAAAATAAAACATTCATATTCATGATGTTGTCCACGCAATAAAACACACGCAGTTGTTTTATCATTCATTAACACACACACATATGAATATACTAAGGAACCTTTGAGATAAGATTAATAATCAAACTTAATGAAACTGAAGTTAGACATACATTATTTTTGCACGGAAATGTAGAAATTACAAGAAATTGAAACCGTAACGTCATCACATTGTTGAACAGCTGAGAGGAAGAGAGGGGAAATTGTATACTGGTAATCTTTGTACAATGAGACTGTTTAAGCCTACAGAGAATAATCGATTATTTTATAGATGAAAGAAATACTCGGGCATGCGCAGATGAGTTGATATACTAAGGGACAAATATCTTTTGGTTTTACTTCTCATATACATGGTGTCTAGTAAATAGCGTGCCGTAATTTGAATATTTGATTCTGTATTCAAAATAAATAATAAATACATGTCGAATATAGCCTCGTTTTTCTTCTATCTGGCTGTATGTCATCTTTCAAAATATAAACAATAATTTACAATGTACCAAACAATCTTATAATTTTCACTTAACCGTTTCAAGATGGGATTCATTAAACATTATGAAACTATTTGGAATCTTGGTGTTCTATTAATCTGCCTATTATTTAGTTTTTATTTATAGGTAGTATAGGGAAAGTTATGCGTTAGATCAACAAATGATGTCGATATTTCTGCGGATATATACATTCTGAGATTAAAATAGTTTTCGAATAATGTTTGTTTGTCGTTTGTGCAGTGCCCTACAATCCAAACGTGTGGAACCCATTTCAATAACATTTAGTGTAGGGCCTATAGGCACATTTTGAAAATATCTAACAGAGTTTGTCTTCTTATAATTTAATATATGGTAAAAAAAACACAAATTTATGATTTCATCAAAATTGGCTGTAATGATTTTGATCATGGTCGAGTACAGATTATAATAATCCAAACAAAACGTATTGTTTGCAGTTTTTTTCTCCAAATTTACGTTTCACGATTTATCGGTAAAAAACTAAAAATAGCTACAGGATTTAACAAAATAAATCGTACAGATTGTTTTGAAATTTTATAGCTTAAAAGTATAGCTTAATGACCCACACTTGTGTGCAAATTAGCAATTAAAAAAAAAATTACAGTTTATGATTGAATTGGAAAAAAATAAAAATGTAGCTTAACTAAGGTCATTAGAAGCTAGATTTTAATCAAATACAATGTAGGCCTACGATGTTGAGGACAATTAATTGAAGCAAGTTTACGTCGTTTATTTAATATATAATTTATATTTCAAAGACAGCGACCACAGTTCATATTCACTCTTTGATTGAAAACTATAAAACTGACGTTTTTGGTGACAATTAGTTTTGGTTAATTTTTATTTAGTTTTGGGGATGAGTGTGTGAAACAGTTAGAGCAGATACTTGGCACAATTTATCTTTATCTTGGCAATTCAATTTTTCGACATTAAAAATAATATGTTTAACTTACTCAGCATCAAAAGAGCTGATTAAGTCTTGCAAATATTTTGTAAAATAAACGGGTATCATAATATTTGGCATTTCAAAATATTTTAAAATAACCACCATTATGAAACTTCTAAGTGAAAAAATCGGCTGTTACCAAAAAGCCACGAATTTTTCGGTCCATCTGAAATTACCAAATAGCCACGATCATTAGTGAGGATTAAGAAGGGTCATCTCGCAAGGAACGAAATGTCCAAAAAGCCACGATCGAACCTTTAGTAGGAAGTATGCTTGTAGTGCCGAAAGAGTATATTCTATAAATATTAGTATCTATTTTTGTTGTAGCTTTCTCTATCCCGACACGGATATATGATTTATTCATCATTTTTCCTGTAAAATAAGGTTTCAAAATTGATTTTTGAAGATCACAGTTTTCAAATTATCGTAGTTTTTGGATATTTCGAAGTACGTAAAAGTCGAAAATAGGGTAATTTTTTTTTAAAAATGTCTGGGACTGGCGAACCTTTAGTACGAAGTATGCTTGTAGTGCCTGTAGTATGCTTGTATCATAAAAAATAAACTTTTATTTTACAAACTACTAAGTGTAGTAGTAAATGGTTTATGTCATAGGTAATTATCAATTCCCTTTTTCCCAGAGGTGGTGCCGGCTACCTGGCTGAGCCGTCGTGGCTTTTCGGACATTTCAGCGCTGGCAAACGAACCCTTCTTAATCCCCTCTAATGATCGTGGCTATTCGGTAGGGTCAGAGCGGCCCAAAAATTCGTGGCTTTTTGGTAGTTCCCAAAAAATCATTATATCCCTACACTGAAACTTAATTATATCAAACATTCTAGTGTTACCATTTACACTTTATTATCAGCATGTAGTAGTAATAAGGAATACTATAATAATTATAAAAAGTAAACTAACAATGCGAGTTCAGTTTCTACGCCTGCGCATTGGCTTTAAACCAAGTTGCTTCTCCGGTGATAGTCGTGTCTTCAAATAAAGCAATGATTATATCATAGTTCAGCTGGGTCAAGGTCATTGTGTAATGACGACCGAGTCAGCTGTTCTGTGTAGGTGGCATTCATTCAACAATGTAGAAGAAACATTTGACCTTCAAAACAATCCATCGTGCACTTTATTTCACTTGTAAATATGATCAGATAAAAATTATAATTTTGAAGATTTATTGATGCACTGTACAGAGTGCGTTATTTATAGTTAGAAGAGGGAATATCTTAAAAATTGCAAGCTTCAAAGAAAATTATTTTTAGATTGAAGTTATGAGTATTTGAGGGGGGAAATGAAATAGCATTATTCATTCTTTGTTTAAAACTTATTTTAAAAAATTTAAATCTGAACATAATATTGTATGCTAAATAAAGTGTGAAAACCATTGCACATACTTTCTCACTCACATATCCTCAAAACCAAAAAAAACAACCAAAACTAATTGTTACCAAAAGTAATTGTCAATCAAAAAGTGAAAATGAACTTTGGTAGCTGTACCTAAAAAATATATATTTAAATAAGGGCTAAACCTGGCTTTGCTTATCAATGGTTCCGGTCATCTTCACATTTCAAGAACATATGGGTTTTAAAGTAGCCCTCATGGCCAATAATTTTTTTTGTCAATAACTCACTAACCAAATTTTTTGGAAGGATGGCAAGAAACGTGTTGTGTTAAAACTACACTCAGCAAATTTTGATAAAACTATTTTGAGATTCTTAAAACAACTACCTTTAAATTTCACGTTACCTAAATATGCTCAATTGCCAAATTTGATTAACAATTTCATATTTGAAAAAAAAACTATGAAAAAATAAGACTTTGTGTTTATTTTTTATAGCAAGAATGAATGAAAAATTTCTCAAGATATGGACAACATATGTCCACACACCAAACTTAATTAAAATCTGTCTTATCATTTGGGCCGTAAAGCGTTCCACAGACCACAGACTAGAGAAGCTAGACATAGTGACTGTCATGTCACAAAATTTATAATTGGGAATAATCATGGAATAATTTATCATACATATCATTCATTTATCAGTTAAGAAATATAGATTTCGTAAATCAAGTAATCATATTCAGAAATTGTATTCATATCCATTTTAAAATTGTAACATAGTATAAGATACCCATCCAATAGTGTGAATACTATAAAAGTTTACTTCTATGAAAAGAAGAAAAGAACTCCGATATTTGACTCAACATCAAATTTTAAGTGTTACAAGCAGTTACTTAATAGATTCAAAACAAAACAAAAATGGAGTGGCTCAATCAATCCTAAATAGTTAATTGTAAAATAGTAGTCAAAAGAGTATTCAGAAGAAATATTCAGGATGATTTTTTTTTTTTAAACTCCTCACCCTAATTATTTTTTTAAACCGAAAAATGTATTCAAATAATGTCTACTGTGATTTTTTTTAGTCATAGGAGGAGCTTAAAAACATAAGTATAAACCCCAAAACCACCCCCTTTATTCCTAAACAACCCCAACTCCAAAACTTGTAATGGAAACCTATGACTTGTGATACGAGTTTTGGTGGTAGTAAAATAAAAATCTGTCTATGCGTTCGCTCGTTACGCTTAAAAATAAAATATCTTATTTTCATAAAATTACATTAAACTTTTGATTGGAGGTACTGAAAAAATCCAAACTGCTTTGTAAGCTGTATCAAAAAAGGTAGAAAGTTGTAAAACATCGAAAACCATCCTTTTCACCACCAACTCCAAATTTTGTTATTTTTACCTGTGGCTTTTGACATTATCAAAGAAAAGTACATTACAAAAAGTCAGGTTGGATTTCCAAAACTCTTATATTGTTTCGAGAGATATGGTAGATATTTTGAACATCTCTTATGATGTTTGTTAAGATAACACCTCTTATTATTTCATTTTTGTTTCAATTTCAGTTTTTTTTAAAACTTTTAAAGGTACTGTACGAACTGTTCATTAAACAATTCGGGTTTTTTGTAGTAGTTTTGTACAATTCTACCAAAACTACATTTCAAATCATATTTTATGAACACATAGGCTGTTTTTAAATTTACTACGAGCAAAACTCATTGTTTATTGTGTACTTTAATTTGATAATATAAAAAGCCATAGGTACCGATAACAAAATTTGAAGCTGGGGTTAATTAGGGGTGAAAGGGACGGTTTTCGGTGTTTTAAAACCTTCCACCTCTTCTGGTAAAGTTTACAAACATGTTTCAGTACCTCCAATAAAGAGTTTTACGTAATTTTATGAAAAAAAGATATTTTATTTTCAAACGTAGCCAGCCAACGCAAACGTATATTTTTATTTTATTACCACCAAACGTCATACATTTCCCTGCCCTTCAATTTGATGTTACAAGCCATTACAAGTTTTAGAGTTGGGGGTCGTTTGGGAGTAAAGGGGGTGGTTTAGGTCTGTACGAATGTTTTTTTAAGCTCCACAAATTATAGCTAAACAAATTCACAGTAAACATTATTAGAATACATTTTTCGATTTAAAAAAATAATTAAAGTGGAGAGTTTATAAATCACCCGACATATAATAAGTTAATGCAAAAGAACCTATAAATTAAGCCAATTCAACAATGTTATAAGTATCATTTACAATATTATAAACAAGATTTGGTAAGTCTGTATAAACAGAAAACATTAAGAAAACTCCAACTTGTTCAGAAAAGGAAAACTTAATATTATCCAATCTCCAACATTCCAAAATTATATCTAAGACCGTTATAAAAAAACCCTTTATCTATATATATATAACATTTTTGTTCAAATTCATAACTTCCAACTTCAGAGCGAATTTCAAACATCAAACAGTTCTTCCATCTTTGTACCAATTTATCAAAAGAACTCACAGACTAGAAACACAAGACCAAATAATTTTATTTTAATTCATGTAAACAATCATGTAAATGTAATATATATTATATATATATAATTTTTTTTTTAAATAAAAAATCTTTATTATTTCTTCCATTATAAAATACAAAATACAATACCACATTTTACATATGCATAGGATAGAAATAATAACCACCTAGGTTATTTACCTGTAAAGGTGGATTTAATATTCTTAAGGATCACTATAGTTTCAATGAGTATTGGAAGACAGCAAACCAGCCAAATAATAATATAATAAACACACAAAACAAAATAAACAAAGCACTAAAACAGATGATTAACTCTTCTGAATTACACTTCATTCACTTTACTTACTATACAACATAATACTAACATTTCTAATTAATAGTATTGAAAAAATAATCAACATTTTCTATCTCTAGTAAATACTCCCACAATCTCTTGGCAAATTGAATTCTGTTACAAGAAGATTTTATGTTTAAAGGCAGACAGTTAAAAAATTTTGGTGCCAGAAATATATAAAACTTTTTAAAATGTGACAAGTTAGGCATGGGGATAGTTCTGTCAAATCTGTTTCTTATTGCGCCTATTCTATTTTTCCTGCCTGTATTACCATTTCCATTTCTATCAAAAAACATACGCAAAACCTTAAACACATATAAACTCCTGAAAGGTAGAATTTTTAAACATTTAAAAAGAGGTGCTGTATGTTCTATTCTTTTCTTGTGCATAATTAATCTTATAAAAGCTTTTTAAATAGTTATTAATGGTTTTAAATTCGTAGTGTACGCCCCTCCCCATACTATTAACCCATATTCTATATTTGAGTTTACTATTGCATAATATACTGTTCTGAGAATTTGTTTATTACATACAAAGGATAACATATAAACAACTCTAATGCGCTTAATTAATTAAATTTATATATATATATATATATATATATATATATAACCCTGAGCTCAAACCCTATTTTTTTCATTTTAGTAAATGGTAGTGTCTAATTTATAAATGTTCAACTATCTTTTATTACAGAATTCACCTTAATTGTTATGTTACTTTCTAAATTCGAAATTCCTGTTATCCGAAACATATTATCAAAGCACCATTCCACAGATAGGTGGAACATAAAGTAGGTCCATCAAAAGCAATATAACAGGAAAGTCATAGATCATTAGAGACCTTTTATGAGCTTGAAGTGTATTATAAAACTCAAAATCTGTTTTGACCCGTCACTCCGGATATGTGATAAAGTAAATAAACTCTTCCATGAGATATTTTTGAAACGGTTCATTTCTCAAAATTTCCTCAACTTATTTCCGTTAAAAACCATTTTAAATTAAGACTACATGACACAAAGTAAGTCTAGGCTCTATTTAAATATATGTATTTTTTCAAAATATTTTAAATAAAAAATTAACACGTCAAAACGTACGTAAGATTATTCTATAATGGGAGGGGGGCTCAATAAAGAAAAAAATAACTTTCAGATTAATATCAAGCAATAATCTTAGATTTATATTCTTATCAAAACACTACAGTGTTCATTCAGTAAAGTCTAAGTGTTCTACATAAGCCGATTTGATTCATCATAATTCTGGTGTGACAAATATTAATAGATTTGTTTTTGTTGTGATTTTAATTTCGTTTAAGTGAAAGGTGTTTTTGCAAACATATTCTATGACTTTTGGATATTTCCTAATCACATCCTGGAGTGTCAATGAAAGTTTCATAAATCATTGTTCCCTCAGTAGAACAAAATAAAATTTTAAAAACATGTTTTGCTTCATTCAAGAATATTAAATCAGATTTGAAATGTTGTATACAAATTATTAGTTTAATCGTCATAGTCAAATTGCTTTCACAGTCACTTTATACGTTATCTCTAAAAATACTAAAAGTAGGATTTTTTTCTGGTAATTTTTCAGTGACAATATAATTTAATATAACTGAAACTAGCTGATGAATATTTATTAATTTAACCCAGAGTAACTAATAGTATGCACAGTTAAATACTTTAGGTTAGGTTAGGTTAGGTTAGAACGTTATGAGATGGGTCAAAATCAATTTCGCTTTTACTTATACGAAATATAGTGGAAGTTTGGTTAGGTTAAGTTAGGTTAGGTTAGGTTAGGTTAGGTTAGGTTAGGTTAGATTAGGTTAGAACGTTATGAGATGGGTCAAAATCAATGTCGGTTTTACTTATACGAAATATATAACTAATAGCATGCACAGTTAAATACTTTAGACGTAATAGGCACATAAACAGTGCACTAACTTTCTCAGAAACCACAAACTAACAAAACACGAACACATATATCCATCTCGATTTCCACAAATATATATCTAAAACAAATAATTCTAAGATGTTTAAAAATGCAGTATTTTAATAATTTTTAGTAAATGAATAAAAAAATAATAATTTAACTTACATTCATGATAAACTTCTGTGTCCATGTGTTGATAATCTGTTACAAAGAAACAAATGACAGTTAATACGTAATCAAAACTAAGTTGCAACAAAATGACAGAATACATATTAAACTGAGCAAAAACAAAACACCAACAATCTTATACAACTAATCACAACAAAAATAGACGATAAAAAGACCCCAATTTTCCTATTGGTATTTTCATATTAATCATATGCAAAACCATTTTTAAAATGTATTTTTTTTTATGAGTTTTATTTTATTAAATTGGTATATAAATATTTCCCCTTTGTAAAAATGTTGACAAATTGATTAAACCTGATTTCCTTTGTAATTCGTTATATTTCAATAAAATAGAGTATTAAATTATGGCTGTCAAGTTTCATTTTAGTTAGTCAATTAATTCTAAACAATAATTTTCTATGCGCATTAGTTTAGGAATATTTATGTAGCTCTTTTTTATGCACAATACATAGTTCCTAGCTATCAATACTGTGCTGCTTTGTGATCGATGTGGTAAAAGATAGAACTATCATATAATTGTAATTAAATAAGTTAATTAAATGATACAACACTAGATTGCGGAGTTTGTTTACACATTTTCTCTGAGTAACATAACTAACGTAAATTTATAAAAATCATCTCAGAGGGACACATTTTTTTAATTTTACATTTTGGACTAATAGTAAAACTCAAATTTGTTGAGTTAATATGTTACAACAAATGAACCTTGGCGTTGGCTCAAAACTAATTTTATAGCTGACGTTATTTATCAACAACAAAAACAACAGATTTGATTGAAATTTATATATATAAAAGGAAATGTCCTGACTGATTAATTAGAACCTCTTAATTACAAATGAAATTCACCCAATCAATTCTTTATACTAAATAAGAACCTACTAAGAAAAATTTCAGAAATTCGATTTCTAAGAAGGTAGCAGCGAAAATGTGTTTGTTTACAGTTGTTGACAAAGTGACATTTTGTTCATTTAAATTAGTTTGAAAAACAGCTGATTTCTCAACAGTTTCACTTTGCCCACTACTTTGCTCACTCCGAATGGCAACAGAACAAAACGAAATTTATGTTAAGTTTATTTGAATTGATTTATAATATACAGGAAATGTCCCGTATGTATGTTAGATTAATTCTTACATGTAAAATAACATAAATAAACAACAAAACAACGTTTTAAAGTTGAAAAAAGAAGTAATTATTCATGGAGATGATTGACAGTGTATGTACACGGAGAGTATTTTTCGTTTGCCGAGTTTTGAATTTGGCAATCCCGTTTCCTCAACAATACACCTAAGTTATTTGTAATATTCATAAATAACTTCAGTTTTGACGTGAGGTTGAACACTATTGTATTAAATTAATGTTTTATTAAATTGTGTTACTGCTAAAGTATGTTTTTTATTTGTCACAAAATAACAACTGTAGACAAAGTATAATGTGCAATTCGTGAGCAATGTGTCTTTTTTAAACTCGATAAAATTGACGCACTCGGCAAGCCTCGGGCGTCAACATTTTTCTCTCGTTTAAAAAAGTTCCACTTTGCTCACTAGTTGCACAAATAACTATTTCATAGTTTTCTATATATTTTGTAGGGTCGACTTTATTTTTGCTTACATAATTTAGACTTACCCCCTAATAATATGATCAATACAAAGCCGAGTATAACAGTTAATGTGGCTGGAAAGATGTTTGCAGTCCTCTCTCCCCTTTACATTGTTAGGCCTATTATTTGTTAATTGTTAAACACAGTTCCCGGGAAAATGTCTTCTTTGTACGCTTCAGAGAGGCTGCATAATGAACTAAGTTTTTTATATTTTCGATTTTAGGGGTTTGTAGGGCAGATAGTAAGTAAAAAGGTCATATGGACATAATTTAAAGAGCAATGTGAACAAGACAAATTTGTTTTGGACAGTCATAACTAAAATGATTAACGAATTAGTTAAATATGAAATTTCATCTCACCATCTAAACTTTATTGTTATTTGAAAATATTGTCAGTTAATAGAAGCTACATCAATAAGTTCTAATTTTGAGTTTCTGGTCTCACAGAGGATAAAACTAAACACAAATTTTTAAATAAGATGTATACCTCATTTTAAAAGTTTTGGTGAGACTAGATAAATGATTTTAAATAATAATAAATTCCTGCTACCCAACACAAAATCACGGTTCCAAAAAAAAATCGGCATGAAATTGTACATCACTGTTTAAAAAATGTAAATACAATATATAATGTAAGCTGAGTTTTAAAAAACTTAGAGTTAAAATTACAATATAGTTTTTAAATACGATTAATTTTGTTTGTAATATTCCCTAAATACAATAAATATAAAAGAAAGGTTTTTATTTATTAGTAATTACAATAGAAAGTAAGTTTCCGTGGTGTAGCGGTTATCACGTCTGCCTAACACGCAGAAGGTCCCCAGTTCGATCCTGGGCGGAAACATTTACTTTTTCACTGATTGAAGATGAAATTGTTTTAAATTATTTTAATTGTTTACTATAAAATTTAAAGTGTTTAAAAACCTACGTAAATTCGCGTTTAGCGGTTGAAATTTTACAAATTTCGGAATGTATATCTTGAAGAATTATAAATTTCAATTCCGGGAGTATATTTTTTGACCGAACCCTTTTTTCACTTAGATGCTTTATAACTTTTAAACCAACAAACCGATATCAGTGTAACACAACTAATTGATGTAAAAAATTCAGTTATGTAATGGAATCAGATCCATACAAATTTAGACGTTTTTTCCCCCGAAAATAAAACCTGTCTTAAAATTTTTGTTGCAAAACTATAAAAAATTTTTACTTTACTAAACACACTAAAAAGCTGTGTTAATATGTCCAAATTGGGTACTATGTTAAAATTTGACACAATTTCCACTCAAATTTCTATATTATTGAGCTCAAATATTTTGTATAAAGTGTTGTCTCAGGATACCGACAAAGTTTCCATAATAAGTATTCCGAGGTAACAGTGTGTAACCAATATGAAGACCTAATTCGGGACGATATTTTAATTCCTATAAAACGAGCGACAGACATTTTATAACGATGCAAACATCTCAAGAAAAATCATGACATTTTTTTTATCCAAATCATTTTGCTCCAATTATTACAAGATATTGATTTTTTCAAATATTGAAAAACCATCATATTTTGAATTACAAAATTAATTCTGCCAAGAAAAACACTTTTTTCTCTAACCACTGAAAAACTTAAATTTCCGTTAGTATTTTTCTAAAGGGATTTATTGTGAGGAATTGAAACGATTTCGACAATTGTTTCAATATTTCAGGGCTTTCAATTGCGATATATAATCTTAACTTTAGAAGTTGATGACAACATTAAATTTGGCGAGATACCATAACATTTTCTGAACAGAATACTTGTTCATTCCTTGAGAGTGACAGATACAGAGTTTACAGCGATACGAAGACTTCGTGAAAAAATATCAATTTTCGACTGTCTAAAAATTATCTGTTTTTGACTATACATTTTTTCACTTAAACCGCGAATAACACAATCAACCGATTTTAGTGAAACAAACGAAATTCAAGGTTTAAACGTGATGACATACTGAAAAATTGAACTCTAAATTATTTTCCCCATCATTGTAAGAAATTAATCGGAAATTGTATAAACGCCATATTATTGTCTCAAAATTTCTTGGCCTCCAAAAATAATTTTTTTCTCCAATCAATACCAAACTTGGAATATCTTTGATTATTTACAACTGATATTGACACAATTTTAACAAATTCCTTAACTTTTATTGTGTCAAAATTGCAGTTCTCCACAATTTCCTGAACAGATTGCTATATTTTCATCTATGTCCAATGATAGATACAGAGTTTAAAACCATGCAAAAATTTTTTTAAAATCATGAATTTCTACTGTCAGAAAGTTTACAGTTTTTTGACAGTACACTTTTCACGTAAACCGACTTAATTGATCGATTTTAACGAAACTAAACAAAATCGTTGTATATTAGTTATATAGGAGAAACATTTTAAGATCAGTAGATGAATAAATAGGGTTTTCAAAAATTTTGTGCTATTAAAATTTTTTAAAATTAAATCCCGTGGAAAATGCGTTATAATCATTGTGACAAAATCATTGGCTAAAAAAATTTATTTTTTTCACTGAATAATTCAAAATACTATGATTTTCTACAGACTGCTTAAAAAATATGAGTCCTAATTTCTGAAACTGATTCAGGGCATTAAAATAAAGAAAAAAAAAATTCCAAAGGCATACCTATATATCTGTAAACCGTTCGTTATCCGTCTGACAGCCATGTTTTTTTTGTTTAAATAATGATAATTTTATAAATTATTAAGATTTTTAGTCGAAATTTAATATGCATACTGCACATGCTACGTTTTGCCAGTATATAAAGAACCAAAACTTGATCATAACAATTTCAAAATGGAGGCAGTTTGAAATGTATAATATTAAATATCTTTAAAAACCATTAACTTTACAAAACGTACGAGCAAAATATTTTCTTATTTTAAGGACAAACAAAATGTTTTAAAATATATTTTTTTGTACAACAATGAGTAATCGGATTATTGTCAAAAAACCTAAACATAATTTGTTGGTCTACAATTTTGGCATAGTGGTAAAACAGCATACAAAATGTGTATACCAAATGTTGACTAAAAATCATAATAATTTCTAAAGTTATCATTATTTTCCAAAAAAAATAATAACCGACAATGAATCCTTTTCGAACGTATGTGCATAGGATTTTTTTTTTTTTTAATTCCGATGCCCTTCAATGACTTCCCTAAGTTTGGATATATAATATATTTGAAACACTTTATATGTTCAAACTTTAATACGGTACTGCGTTAAAACTTTGAACAAACTAGATCCATATTTCCACATTTTAAAGCTCATATGTTGGTATACAGCTTTCCTGCAAGAAGTCAACAAGTAGTATTATAATTCTTTATCTCAGAATCACAGATTGATCGGAGTGACAAGTGCCACCGCCAGTAAGAAAACCTAGTAATTTCTTACAGTAGCTTACCGTGAAGTTACAAACTACAAACAGCTCTCCATATGACAGATCATAAATACATAAAGCGTGTTACCAATAAACAGCATTATATGACACATAATGTATCCATTTCAAAGTATATAATAACTGTAAACTCAATACAGGTAACATTAGCAACTAGGTCAAGATCTGGTATTGTATTGAATTGTTTTTGAATAAAACATTTTATTTGACCTTAATATCACAAATGCAAAAGTTCTCGTGGTCACTTGTTATTAGAACTATGTTTCGCAGATGATATTTGTATGAACCTCATGTATTACATCCCGTCATGTTGGTAGTATAAAGAATGTTATGTGATGACTCAAAAAATTTATGTCGAGTTTTGTGGATATATCTGTTTTGAGGTCCCAAGTTCAAAAAGTAGTTTTTCTGTCTGTCTGTCTGTCTAAGGTATCAATGGGGAAAATACATTGTAATAAAAATCGTCATATATAGGTAGGCCAGTATATTTTATCTATTAAAAACTCAAAATTACTATTCCTAAAATCGACATTAAAGGTTTGGATCAAATTTTGCTTAAGCGATCCATTGAAGACCCCCCCCCCCCCAAAAACACATCTCTTCCAATAACGAGGGTTGGCGACGTATTGGTAAAAAAAAAAAAACATAAGAAAATAGCCCTTATAAAATACACAGTTTCTCCAAAACGGTTGTACCGATTACATTTAAATTTTAGTAAATTGTAAAGATTAATGACCAAACCAAACTGTAAGATTAGAACTGAAAATATATTCAGAAATTAACCTTGAGTCAAGTCATTAAAAGTAAGATTCACTACGATAAAAACGCGTTTTTTTAAACCCACGTAAAAACAGCACTTTTTTAAACTATGAACGATTTCTTTATTTTTAGCTCATAACTCACGAACTGTCATTTATGATTAAACAATACGTTTTGTTTGAGTTTCCACTTGCGAAAAATGTAATCAAAATTTACACAACCGATTTTGAGAAAATCTTTATTTTGTGTTTTTTTTTAAGACAATTACTCACAAATTTAGAGTTATTAAAAAAAATGAAACGAAATGCTTCTACCAATCTTGTTCAAATTTTTATGAAACTTTAAAGAATAATGATTCAAACAAATGTTCAATATCGTAAGTAAAACATATTACGGTTATAGAATAATAACTAACGAAAATCAAACTCAACCATTGTCATTATAAGCTTAATTGAATAGAAGACGACTTACCGTGAGAACGTGTTTATAACACAAGTAAAGAAAGGTTATCAGTATATTTAATGCAATAATATCGCTCATAGAAGTTGCCTATGGTGTATTTTCGCTTTTTGATTGACAACTTACCAAAGAGACATTTTTATTGTAGATTAGTTTTTATCTACCTTTGAAGATGGCGAAGAGAGAAAGTTTGTGCAACGTCTTTGTACAGTTTGTTTTAATATGTTTCGATTAATAATAATAGTCAAAGATTAAAACATGAAGGAGATGAAATAAATACAATCTGAACTCTCGTTACCTGTGCCTCGTGCAATACAAAGTAAAATTTGAATAGTTGAATTCCTCCAAGGACCCTAGTGAACGTCTACTGCCATTTTGTTTAGAACGTGCAATCAGCTGACACGAGTTAAACCCTTACGTAACCGTATTCAACTATTTCCAAACTAGTAATTTGACTAAAATAAACTAGTCTTGCTGTAACTGCACGAGTTCAGGTTTATAATATCTCTGTTTCTTTTATCTCGGATGTCTCAATTTACCAGTTTGACCGAGATAGAGACTTTCGGAATAGAAATATAGGCTTTCAAAAGTTGTATTTATTGTCCGTTTTGGTCCTGTGTGAGTCATGAAAAAAATTTTATCGAATTAAAATGTATTTGTATTAAAAAATGCATATTCACTGACAAATATATGTAATATATTTTTTTAAACCAACCAATATTTAAAGGTTGATTTTTGGTTTTTAGTTATTTTATTCCTTTAGGTTTAATTTGACACCAATTTTATGCTTTCTTGTTTAGTTGAACACAAATTAATGCCATTTTTAAGATGTCATACAATTGAATTTTGACGCTTCAGTTCCGCAGTAGGAGAGGAAAGTTGAGCATACCATACTTTGTACAGTAGTGTATTTGAGGGTATGTGTTTCAGAAACACTTCAAAAATGCATTTCTGAAGTTGGAAAACATCAGAAACAATAAATTATTATAAACACCTGTAAATGAATTTGGTTTTTTTTTTAATTCAAGTGTCACGAAACTTTAGCATGACCCACAAAAATAGATTTGAATAATTAATATTTCCTACATTATAGATCATGGCTAATACAAAGTAATATAAATTTATTAGTGTTTAATTGAATAAAAGTCTCTTAAATATTCTATTAAAAGAAATAATTAAAACCAAATAATGAACAGTATGACCATAAAAACCACATACTTTCCAAAAGTTATCATGGATGAAATAAAATCAATTACGTATTAAAGATTTATGTACCACTGAACTCCTGAAATGTGAGGGTCAAAAATTCTGATATTAAAATTCTAGCAGTATGATTTGTGCAAGGAATCAAATTTTGTCTTGAAAACGGCCCTTGAATTTTGCGCTCATGAAGCTATTGCAACCTTCAACAATGGTAACATAGTTAAATGCAGATGAATGAAAAATTGGGGACTAACTCTGGCACAAATTTCAAACAGGTAAAAATACGGATGCAACGAAAATGAAACGGCGGAAAAAGTGATTCAAGAAATCGAGAAACAAAGTCCCTAAATTTGGAGAAGAAAAACTGGAGAACGCTTATGAAGAGGAAAAACATTCAGAAAACCCTCCATATGGAGCAGGAGTATAATAGTGTGTGTGGAAAAACCTTTATCTTTAGATGCATTTTCCAGAAGATTATTTTCGGTTTTCCCGAAAAAAGTATATCGGTACAGTTTTCTTTAAAACAGAATAAGATACTTGGATTTATGTTTTATTTTGTTTCATTTATTAAGTTGCATATTTTGAACAGAAGGTTTTAAAAAATTCTTATTTTAATTAAAACTGTGTAACAAATATGTTATTTGTTTGCAATGAAATCCTCCACTCAAATCATACTGAAATTGTGCCATTAAAAGTTTTAAAAAATGCTTAAATATCTTTCATACTTTTAGATAAAAAGATACCTAAAGTTGTTAAATTTTTAAAATGAAAATATAACACTACGTCATCTTAACACCCATAACATAATTTTTTTCTGCATAAAGTAAACTTTAAAAAGTCTAAGAAACTGAAAAAACTAAAAACATCAAAATTATACTACACAAAAAGAAAATTGTTAGGTACCCAAAGGAATACCTATATTGGGGTTACATTAAGACAGGGGCAAGCAATAATTAAAAATATAAATACAAAGATCAAAATTCGGAATTGAGTGACAGATATTAGAGTACATTTAGTTTATAAAAGCTTAGTCAGATAAGTCACACCATAACGAAAGGTTCCAATTTGTAAATTAGTTAATCAGGAGTATGTAATAAATTCGCAAAACAAGTTTCCGTGGTGTAGCGGTTATCACGTCTGCCTAACACGCAGAAGGTCCCCAGTTCGATCCTGGGCGGAAACATTTACTTTTAAAGAAAGTTCATTTTTAAGTTATCTAAAGTGGTAGCTAAATTAAAAATGCATGGCAATTTCTTTCTATCATAACTTTTCACCTAGAAGTGACGTCATTATTCTGTAGTTAGCTTGGTACTTAGCACTTCAAGATCTGCAACTTTAAAACTCATCATAAAAAAAATTCAAACTCAATATTTAGAAGACATGCTTCGTCAAGACCAAAGTTTCAATTTTCTCAAAATTGGGTTTAACGATTTTGACAAAATTTTGCTTTATGTACTAAGAAAACATCGTTCGTTATTTTCAGATGTGGATAACACTTATCGTGAATAAAGGAAAACTAATCCATGGGAGCAGTCGTAAAAATTTGAACATCTCAAAATTGACGGAAACAATTTCGAAAATATGAATGTCAAACTAAAATCTAAACACAAGTGTCAAAGAGTAAATTTGAAAAATTAACATGTCAACCGCCAAGTTCAAAGTGCTAACCAAGAGTCATTCTCTTTTACCTGCGTTGTGTCACAATAGATTAAGTTATGAACCTTTACATTTATCTAAAATTTGATACAAATCTCTTGCCCTCATTTCGAGATATGCACGACTAATTTTTTTTAAACTGATCACTCCTGAACTAGAATTTTTGGGGGAAACGCATATCTTTAGAGCTTTGCTTTAGCAGAATGTCATCAAAACCTTTAAAACTAATTTTAAGAAAATTAAAATTTTTGTGTTTTGGTTTTGGGGCAGCTTCCTCCTTAATTTTCGACCTTGTTCGACATTTAAGAGATTAAAATGAAAATTGCATGTTGGTGAATTGAAACATGAGTTATTTCAAGTCAGTAGTTTTTATCTACGAAGAAGTGAATATCCTTTATGGATGACTGAACAATAGTTATTTATCTATTAAAAGTTTAAACTAAGTCGTTATTTCAAGAGTGAAAATGGTTACTGCGCAGCGCGTAGCGGAGCGCGATAAATGTTTAAATAATAAAGATTTGCTTTGACCTTTAAATAGATCATTTTTGTGAGGTTCTTTTTACTTGCTGCATCAATTTTTTTTAATATGATTCCTTTATTTTGAAAAGAACATAAAACTCAAAATGGAATTTATGAAAGAATTGAAGGGCTGACTATGTTCGCCAGAAGATGTGAAGTGTTTATTTAGAGTGAGAGTGAGATGTTACTCCATTTTGTTTTGTTTGATGTCCTACTATACAATAATCATGTGTGATTGACTTGTCGTTTTTTGCAGTCTTGTTGTTTTGTCTTCTTTATTGTTTTGATTTATAGAATAGAAGAAAATCTTCTGAAATGGACAGAAATTTGTGAATTTAGTTTTGGAGAGATAACTTTTTTCATTATGTAATGGAAGTCTTTTTCTGTCTTTTGTTATATATATATATATATATATATATATATATATATATATATATATATATATATATATATATATCTTATTTGAAACAGTTTAGTGCTGCTTTTTTTTGAGAACCCAGAACAGGTTGTGCTTCTAAAGTTCCCTACATTTTCAGTGAGAATTATAAATTTAGTTTTTAATTCAATCATGAGCTGCAGAATATCTCCTATGTAAATACAAAAAAAATACTGTTTTTATCCCTATAAAAAATTGGTGTGTATAAAATTACTTTATTGTTTTGCACTTAAAATAATAATTAAACATGACAGGTAGGATCGATCGTGCGGCTTTACAAAGTACAAGAGAAAGTTAATGCAACAATCATTTAGTCCTACAGTTACAGAGCGAAGCATGGCTACCTTATTATATAAATAATATAATAGGTTGATAGCACGATGCTGTCTATTAAGTCAATGGGATATTCTCACACAATATGAACAACCTTTCTACTGTCCTAATGAACTGTCTGAGTTAATCTTTGGTCAACGCTTATATATTAGTGCAATCGAAAACCGTTAATTTTTCTTCAATTTATTATTCAGGACACGTGTTTCTGAAATTTATCGTCCTTTGTCGGATGTTAAAAGATATTAAAACAACAACAATGTGTTTTAACACCTGACGATGAACGATAATTGTCCGAAACAAGTGTCGTGTATAAGTAATTGAAGAAAATTTAAAAGTATCCTGCCGATAAGTGACGTCACAGTTGTTAACAAGCATATCCGGTTGCTCTAGACTAATAATTATTACAAAATATGTTGCTTTTTTAACGATGAACAAAATGGCTTTGTTATTTTTTTTAGGACCACAGAGTTGACAATATTCTAATTTGATTAAAATAATGTCTTGTTAATTTTAAAACACCCAGCATTGTTATTAATAGTTATTACTTATGATTATATAATGTATTACATGTTACAATTTATGTTTATTTATTTATTCCTTGAAATAAAAAAATCTTATATTTATTGTAGAATTTATGATCGCTATTTTAGTTTTGATGAAAAAAAATTTTCTATTTGTCATTTATTCGGATTACCAATTCCTTTACAATAAGATAACACATACACGTAATCCTATTTACAAATTTGTAGTCACCTTTATTTCCTGAGGTGTCAAAAAAATCAAATTTAGGACGTATTGAGTCACCCTTTTTACCTGAGAAGGATAACAAAAGCAAAATTCAAATCACAATAAAGTAAAGGTAAGGAGATGCAATTTTTGTATTTATTTAAATCATATTACTGGCTGCCAATTTAGTTCTGATTGTTCAAACATTTAATACTTGTTGTTTAAATTGTTTCATCAAAAACTTCTCCTTTTTTTCAAATTTATGGCTTAGCCCTTGTCGTTCCATCCCATGAAGTCCAAAACTGAAAAACGTGGGCTTCAAGAAGTAGCTTCTAACTAGAATGAAGATTGCAGCAAGCCGTGTTTAGCTGTCTTAAGTAATAACAAAATTAAATACGCGTATAAGATTTTTTTTTCTGTCACCTTATACACACCGTGTCCCCAACTGAGCAATATTTAAGCCTAATGTACATCATAGAGGCACATTTATATCATTTTAAACATAACCATATGATGATGATAGTAATCATAAAGTTTTTTTTAAGCTTATTTGAATTGATCAGATGATCCATTGTTGTTGCTCAAAACATAACCTCAATACGTCAGACGCTATGAACGCACAAGAGAAAGCGAAGTGTGTCGGTTGGTTTATTTAAACCAAATCTGATATCGCAGTGCAAAGGAGATTTAAAACTCGATAGTATTAGAGTCTGGTACGATAGTGGAAGCGTAAACAGACACAATGCTTTTTTTTATAGTTTCATTAGGTCAAAGGATAACTGAGTTATCGACAAAACATATTTGGTCTCTTGTACATTTTTTGTAAAGTTAACGGTTTTCAAGATATCCCACGTTAAAAAATTGGTAACGGCCGCCATTTTGAAAATTATAAAAATAAATTCTTTGTATTTGGTACACTTGAAAATCGTAACATACAAAACGTTAATTCCAAATTTGAACTCGAAATCTTATCTATTTCCAGAGTTACAGTGAGTTTTTGTGAAAAAACAAAATGGAGTCTAAACAGCTAAACAAAGTGGAAATTGAAAAAAAAAATGTATTCTTTATTTTCAGCTTAGAATCACACATAGAATATGAAAATGTATAACCAGCCCAACCTTTTTGTAACACCCTGTATAATGTTGGAGAGATGGAACTTCCCTTTTTAACTATGTTAAAACAATCAATAAAATGGCCGCCATTTCAGGCACAAATGTTACAACAAAAAGTCAGCTTTTCTCGTCTCATTAAACACCTCAAAACACCGTATCACATAAACTAATCTCCTTTGAAATGATTCACTCCGTACTCAAACCCTCTGTGCAACCCTTCACTACAAAGAAGATTTCCGCAAATCGGTTTAGCTGTATTAATTTAAAACAAGTTGATTGCTGTCATCATGACACCTCAGCCTCATCATACAAACTAATACAAGCAAATCCACCAAATGTAACGCCCAAAATTTAGTTTGTTCACCTTTGTAGGTAACGTTAAATTGTATTGGTAGATCAAGTGGTTTAATCCAGTTTGAGTTACACAGGTTTGTCCAAGTCTCCTATATTGCGTATGTCATTACTTTCCTAGACCCTAATGAGTATCATAGATAGTGTATAAATTGAAAAGTCTTCCGGTGTTTCGGCCCATATATAAAAACAGCCTCCTTTCGTTACAAATGTATCGTCGACTCAGCCATGCTATATCTCGTAACTGTAGGGCTGTCATGTTTTCTTGGGACGTCAAGACAATAACTTAAAACTGTTTAAAATGGCCGCCACTTTGGCATTGTCTATTCGATTAAAAAAAAATTCAATAGAGTTTTATTTTTGTGGGCACAACGACAACGGCGATAGACAGATGTTATTTTGAAAATCACTTTTTCAATTTACTCAAGCCTTGAAAATAAAGACCAATCAAAAACACCGAAGTAGAATATTTTTGGGATTACTCACCCTTTTCTTCAATTAAAAGTATAGTTCGGTAAGTAAAAAGCCAACCTGTGTCTAACGACATATTACAGCAACTCGTGCTTCGTATCACACGAGTGAATGTGATGATCACGTACCACAACCATTACAAAATAAGCGAGGAGAACGTGCAGCTCGCTACGCTACGCTACGAGACAAGTTGGGTTAAAGGTTACAATCAACAGACCATGTAATGAGGTCTTCTGTGGACAAATGCCGGGTTTTATACTTCATTACCAAGGTAAATTAGTCACTCTATATCTATCCAGAATACATAGTTTATTGATTTTTTTCCACTTAAGGTAATTACAGTAATTTTCGTCTGCCTGTTTTCGTCGTTTTGAAAATAAAATAACAATAAATGTAATTAAACATGAACGGGAATTTAGGACTATTTAAATACAATCACAATTAAAAATAATAAAATGAAATATCTAAATACTAATATTAAAGTTTGAAACAGGAAGGGTCTTTTAATACATATGATTTTTCACTGTCAATTGATTATAAAATAATTCTGCAACCCGGTCTTTAATATTGATTTTGTTTTCAAGATATTGATAATTGATTCTGTTGGATAAAAGACTTGGTACAAATGTGAACGTAAGAAAAGAAAGTAAAGATAAAATTTTAAATGTTTTGTTGTACTTCAGAAGTATTCAGTGTTGTGAAATTAAAAACAAGAAAACACACACAATAAGTATAAAAACAATAAAACTGTAATTCGTGCCGAACCGAATCGAAATCTCTATCTTGCGGTACCGTAGTTGAAACTATACTTAAGTGTTATTATCTTACGGAATCAAAAGCAAATATCTTAGAAATGAAAACAATATTATTAAACTGTGTGAAAACATTGCACAAACTTTCCAATCCCCAAAACTAATCGTTAAAAAAATGCAATTCCGTTAATTGTCAATCAATTATATATTTAAATAATGGTTTAAATTTTTTCGGTTCTATCATAAATGAGTCAATAGTGTAGAATGTACTTGATAACAATTTATATTTTTTAAACTGAATTTTCTGCATTCGTTTTTTTGGTAATTATTTCTTAGCCATAGTACTCGTATTTATACTAGTATACCCGTTTAATTGATGTTTTAAATTTAAACATTATTGTAAAATGATTTGAAGCTTTCATTCATTGGTTCAATTGTAAATGATAAAACTTCGGCTGCCATCCTCAATCCTCGTTTATACGAATCAATTTCCGTTGCCTCATTGTTAAGTTCATTTTCGGTATAAGTTTATGTTCCCTCTAATTGTAGACATTGTTACTATTAAAAGTACAAAGGGAAACAGGTTAGTTAAGTTAAAAAACTTCATGAATAAAATTGCAAAATGTATTAACATTATTAAAAAATCGTCATTTTAAAAAACTGTAGAAGCCAACAAAACGAATTAATAAATATCATATTTTGTTAAAATCAAATAACAACATTTCTTAAATAAAAATAACTATCTTTAGTTAAGTTTGCTTATTTTTGTTTATATCAATAACTACTGATATTGTTTGATTGGTGTTTCTTTAAAACTATATTTCTTTTTATGTGAACAAATTAATAAAGCCAAATGTTTCTAGTTACAGATGTTTATAAATTCTTCAATAACAATTATCATGGCGTTAATGGTAAAAACTTTCATCCCTTCTTCTTTCCTTCTCTTTTTAAAATTTGTTCGGAAACAACTTCAGGAAACATATAACCAACAACACAAACGTCAAAATCTGTTAACAACTGTTGGAGGAATTCAACTTACAAATAACCCCCTGCATATTAAAGAAGTATTTATTTTAAACAAAGATGACTCAAATAATTTTTGCCTTTAAAAAAAATGTTTTACTTGAGATATTGCACAAGTGTTTGATTCATTAATTTCAATAACACTAAAATTTAAATGAGTCGATTTAAAATAAATGTGTTTCTTCCTCATTGCGGTAACTCAGAAATTAAGAACTATTGAAATAATCCTAGAAGTCCTGAGTCATGGCTAAACAATGCCAACATACCAAATTAAATTCAAATCACCTCCCGCGTTTGTGCTGTATAGCTCTGCCCTTATGAATAGACTGACATTATTACAAAACTTATTTTATATATTTCCTCAAAATACTCTATTACGTATATGAGGGAATAAAAACACCTTTTAAAATCTGAAGACAACCTGGTGTCAAAACACTACTTTCCTATTTGATATTTTAAAGTTAATTTATTTATATTTTTAAGCCTTCTAAACACAAGAAGGGAAGGGCGTAAAATAGAAACCATTTGAATACTCTAATTAGCATCAGAGTCTATAGAAAATAAGTTTGGTGAAGGTCTAAATGCATTACTGCACGAAGAACGGTGTAAATCCGACGAGAGAAGCTCGGAAGTTCTACAAATGACAAAATTTTATTTTAACTGACGGTTTCAGGATGACCACTGTCAATTCAAAAGTGAAAAAAAAGTAAAACCTAGAGTGTTCTAAAAAACATATATAAGATAAGATATAATTTTGAGTCTTTCCCTGAATGTGTATATATTACTAGATTGCGCTATCTATAACTAGATAAATTCACAACTTCCATGCTCAAATTACACCACGGTTTTACCTATCTTTATAAAAGACTGTCTAATTTGTGTTACAAGTACACGTTTAATCCATTTGTAAAGAAAATGACTTCAGTCTGAAACAAGTTACATTTAGTTTCGACATTATTTTAGAAGGATCGTACAAATAAATGAGGCGAAAAGAAAGTGAAATGAGGCAAGGTACAACAAACTAGGACAGATTCATTTTGATCACGTTCTGGTTTTGCATGCGCAGATGCAAGAAACGTAAACAAATGTATTAATGAAAGATAAAAGATATTCTTTAACAATGATAGCAGGGGTTGCTTATGCAATATGGAAGCATGGAAAGAGGACGGGTCAATGTAGGGGTAAGTTATGCAATATTACTACAAGATTAAGTTATACTATAAAGTAGTTTTCTCTGTACTTCCTATCCCTGCATGTTTTGTGTGCTATCGAGAAATTGATATAGGTTATTTGGGACATTTATAAACAAATATTAATTATGTGACAAGGGACAACACTGTTAATAAATGATATAAAACTGTTACACAACCTTCATTCGACGTTGTTTTATAACAAAAATATTTATATACCTAAATATAGACTTCACTGGCTTCGCTTGTGCAACAAACAAGTCCTTAGTCCTGCTCATATTTGATAATTAAATAGCCGTGTGAAAAAAAAGAATTACGTGGCAAAAAAGGAACCTTGAAAACCGTTATTAAAAACTCGATTTTAGTGAAACATGTTTGTGGTACACGCGAAGAAAGTTTATGCCTTTTTTAATGTATATGAATATTTTTATAAGTGGTGTCCATGGTTTATTTTTACTTTTTTATTGACAACATGTTTGTCGTTAACAGGTTTTGTTTGATTATCATTTCGTCTGTGAATGGTTATTTGAGAAAATTTGTGCGATGATTTCACAAAGTTTATTTAATTAAAAATCACATGGATTTGAGCGGGGGGGAAGGAACCTAAAATTAACATTGTCCCACTTGATGAACGTGTTTACAGGATCTTATCGCTCGTTGATTGGAATTATGCGTTAGTAAGAAATCTACGTAAATGGATGTGTGTTTGTGTGTGTGTGGGGGGTGTTTAGGCGTATGTTTGTGTGTGATCTTCCAGCATAACTCTGCAACGCCTGAAGCAATTTTAACAAACTTGATACAATCTGCAAAAATACTTATGGGTAATACATCCCTATAGCACTCCTAAGAGTGGGGTAAAAAGAGTGACACGTAAAAATCGAAAACTCTCAGTATCGAATCCATAATTTTCGGGGTTGGTGATATAAATATTAACACTTTCGATGGTGTTTTAAGTCCCGGTATTGAGGGTGAAAAGAGGTGAAAAATAAAAAGTCTAAAATGATCAACTTTAGTGTAGCATCAATAGTTTTTGGGGACATTTAGTTCAAACTATGATATACGGCACAAAACAGTTGCAGATTTCAGTGTGATAAAATCGTCGCATGAGGAAGGAGTTCTTGTTTCACACATTAAACATTTTGCTACACGATGTCGCTTGTCGTATCTTACATGTTCCTAAACGTTTCCCTCTTTTATCGCTGAATTAAACTCCACATTTCACATCATCTATAGAATTAACAATTACATTAAGTTCAATTCCCACTCTTTAAGGAAGTGTTACAGTCAAAAAACACATTAAACTTCGGAAGTTAATTCTCTCACTCACACAGTTCACGTTTAATAGACGCTAAATACTGAAAAGAAAATTTTCAAAAACACAACCTACAATTAAATAATGAAATATCCGTATAATTATTATAATACGTTTTACGTATTGTCTCTGCAAACACTCATTTATCGAAATGAGCGCATGAGAAGTCGCAAAGTGGGAAACAATGTACGTACGGGAGATTTCTGTAACCTTTTGTTTTTATGTATAAATGAGTCTGTATCCCACAGAGGTCTGTGAGACTGTTAGGAAACACTCGATTGTTTGTTAAATTAAGAGTAATGCAATAGGTAGTGTTTTGGTAGTAATATGATACGCTTGAGTGATTGTCTGTATAGTCGTAGTGAGCTGACATTGTTTTTGTAAATTAATTTTTGAGGTCTTTTACTTAATAAGTATGGTTAAAATATTTTGAGCTATATACACATACAATGCTTCTCTAAATGGTATTTTCTCACACACCCATTCACTAATCAAACAAAACCTTTCGACTATAAAAATGTCTGTTCGATAGTTTCACTAAAAAAAAGTGAAAAAAACGCAGTTTTAAGTTTTGTAGAATATTTTATCTACGACTTATTTTAAATTCACTGCTCGTCTCATTAACTTTTCCATTACCGTAAAGATTGTTTCCTTCGGTACAATAATTATTTAACTAATCACAGATAAAAACCAATACAAAAATCATGGATTTTACAACTACTGTTCCGAAGTTATTAAATCAGCTGATCTTCATTGTTTGTTATTTGTAATCAAAAGTAGATATCCAACGTTGAATTGTATTTTGCGTAGGCCTGCTTGAAAAAAAAAAGTTTTTAAATTTCATCATTGTAAACTTGTACATAAAGGAAAATTGATTTTTCTAAGTATTTTTTCTTGTATTGTTCTGTATATTTTCTACATGTATATTAGGAAATGTTCTAGGAATTCATTGTTTAAGATATTTGACAACTGTCATATATACAGCGTGTTAAATAAATCCCGGGACGGTTTTATATTTTTCCAACTATTACAGATAAAGCTACAAAACTTTGCACATTGTCAATGGACATCAAAACTTATTTTAGTACGTATTCAGTGGATCTCTACCTTTCCAGGGGAACGGACCACAGGAGTAACTAGGAAATCTCGAGAGCATAGGTCGAGTTGTACATCAAATTAAAGGGCTTTATGAGTAGAACATAATGCCGCAAACCAGTCCCCCATTGGAGTTTAAGAGCCAGTGAGCAGTCTAAAAAAAATGGGTTTTTAAGCCAGGTATTGATTTGCAAGGTTTTCATTTCATAACTTCTAGTTATTAAACATTTTTAAGCTGTTTTAAAAATACCTGACATTGTAGCTAATGTGAACTTTAAACCCACGCTATTTTAGCTAGGCTAACCTTCTAAGGTCGGGTTTGCGGCATTGTGTTCTACTCATAAAGATATTTATTTCTATGTACAGCTCGACATATGCTCTGATTTAAGATTTCCTATTTAATCCTTGAGGGCCGTCCCTTGGAAAGACAGCGGTCCACTAAATACGTAATAAAATAGGTTTTATTTTCCATTACAATGTGTAAAGTTTTGTAGCTCTATCTGTAACGATTAAAAAATATTAAGTCATCCCAGGACTTATTATGACACGTTGTATAAACAGGTAGAGTTTCAAGTATATCCCCATTGATGAAAAGAGTTCCTTATATTTGAATTATCTATACATTTCCTTGCCTAAATAATGTACCCAACTATCGTTTATAGCCATTAACGCCTCCGGCTAGTGTCTGAAGTTGATTCAATTCGTTCGGTAATGACTATTATTATACGATCGTTGCAAAACTATTACTACACAATATTTACATATTTAAATAAAGTCAAACTTGCTTCAGGGGTGTAGGAAAAACTTGTCTTAAGATCAAATCAAGTTTAAAAGAGAACAATTAAAGTTAGATTTTGTTTTTTGAAAATTATTCCTTAACGATAATTTAATATTATTTGTAATTTTGCACACTGGTTTAGGTTATCAATCTTCATATTTCATTAAAATATCAACGAAATCGGTGGAACAGATTCTGAGAAATTACATCTTTTAAAAGAACCCGAAATGATTTTTGAAGAGTTTATTTTATATGGTTGAGTTATACTATTTTTGGTAACGGTTAGTTTTGGTGAGTGGTTTGTGCAAAGGTTATCTTATATACATAGTATATAGAATATTATGTCGATTTTTATTGTAAATATATTATGAGTCTTGAGTTTAAAAAAAAAAGGGTTTTCCAATTAAATTATGTCTGTCTTGTGCATTGTTACAGCTCAAACGCGTGGACAGAAATTAATTAATTTGGTATATGGAACATATATTTTGACCATATTACGGAACTGTATGTTAATTTGAGAGTAACTCCAATATTTTAAAGACATATCGAGTTTTTAATGACCGCGGTCGAAGTAAATTTTTTTCTTGATTGCCATTTATTCCTGAACCGTAATATTGTTTTACTTACAATTTTGTACATCACATAGGCTACTGGTGTGGGTTAATAATAATCACATTCACTCAAATTTTAACTTTTCGTAGAAAATAAATTAGTAAATTTGTTTCAAATGCAGCTATAAATTTTGAGTTATCGAAAATCTGAAAATGAGTCGTGAGATATGGCCAAAATAAGCCTAACCTAACCTAACTTAACCTAACATAACCGAACCTAACCTAACCTAACTTAACCTAACCTAACCAAATTTGCTTAGAATGGGTCCACAAGTTTATGTTTTAGGTTTTAGCGTACCACACATACGACAAAGACACATAAATCCAAAACCCACTTTCATGTACTCAGGTGATTTTTAAACCTCAGTAAATATAGATATTTTAACCAATCACTTTTTTTATATTACGTATATGTGAAAATAAAAATGAGAAAAATGGAAAAGTAAATAGAAGAGAAAAAATCGAAAAAAATAACGCTTTACTCTTTTTAGGATCAAACAGCTGGTCAAAGAATCTAAGATAAATTTCACTCCCTTTTGTGTAAACAATCAACCTAACTAAAACGAGTTGCGTTCCGATATTTTGACAGTTCCGACACTCCAAGAAGACAATGGCGCCCAACAGGATTTCACAACCTAAACATTTCTTAAAAGGAAACCAATACTCGACAACAAACTCTAAAGTTACTACTTTCTTTAAATCCCATCACGACCTCTCGATTAACAATAAATAACTACATTTCCTATAGGTTGTTATGTAATGTCCAGTCAGCAGTCAGCTGATGTCGTGCAGTTACTCAACAACAACAGCTGATGGGTGGGAAAGGCATACTAGTTAACTTGTCTATAAAAAAAACAATACCTTCACTTACTGTTATCCCGCCATCTACAACTTACATACGGAATAAATCTTTGACATGCGCAGTAGAATGTTTTTATCTGACCAGAGAAGTACGTTGAATGGAAAAAAAAACTTGAACTGACTTTCTCGATTAAAAAGTAATAAACAGAAGAAATAAACAAACAGAAGTAGTTAATTTAGATTAATGTTTTTACGGTGCGATCTGTCTCGTGAAACGGATTTAAAATTTAATTTACAAACCAATTAGGGTGAAAAGTTACTAAGGTTCTAAAGGAGGCCCCCAAAAGTAAACAATAAAAATATCAGACATTTTGATCGCATGAAAATAAAATGGCAGTTTAAAAATTAAAATATCAATTTTACAGTTTTAGAAACGATCTAAATAGAACTCAAATTGTTAATGTAAATCTGTCACTGATACGCCTATTGTTTATTTACTTTATACGGACATTATCAGAATCAAACATATGCACTGATAAACTAAACCAAAACGGGGAAGTTAGCTTACGGTTTCATCAGATTGAATAGCTTATGACCCTTCTCGAGAGCTTAACGCGTAACCTTGTAGTCACGCCTTGCGAGGAATTAACCTGAAACTATTAACCTTACTCAGAGTAGAGGAATTTTAAATTTATTAATCTAACGGCCTTATTTCCTTTCTGGTGTTTATTAGCCAAAACAGTATAGAAAAACGGCTGTTTTGACGTCTATATTAAAAAAATGAATTAACAATTTCTCTATAACTTGACATTTCTTTAGTTAATTCCATGCGAAGTTCAATTGGTAAAGTCTGGAGGGCGAAGCACGTTTTTCATTCATATAAAACGTATTTGCACTGAATCCCTATTTCTTTGACTTTAACAAATCACGAACTATGTTTCAAGTTGGTGTTTAGTCATTCCTTATGTTAGTATGCAGTTCTTTTGAATTCTGTCTTTTTCCAAATCAAATTTGAGTATAGCCTTAGTTATATTGGAAGTTGAGGCTTATTTTCTTACCCTGGGTTTCTTTCTTAGGTTACTATTTTAAATTTTAATCTCCATCATAGAATTTGTTGGTAAATTCAGGTTTGTTATGATCTAGATTTATCACTTGATAACGGCAGTTAATCATTACTTTCGAAACCTCGTATATTAGTTATCCGGAAATGACGGTAAATGTCCGAATAAACTATGTAAATTCACCACAATAAAATTACTTTTAAAATAGAACACGTATATTCAAAAATGGCACCAAATTACTTATATGGGTATGATAGATAGCCATGTCAGATCTATTGTGATGATTAGAAATTGATTAATTTGTAAAAGCAGTAACACAACCTTAAAAATGTCGCACCTTAAAAAAGTGGAAATAATTGACAGTTGGAGTGTTCGCTCTCGAAACCTAATGTATGCTAAATTATTGAAACATTCCAAACCTAAACGGGACTTGATGCCTTTCACACAAGTTCATTGCATAAGGTCTTCCTTCCGATTAACTTGCATGTGAAACGGTAATTCATATAATGAAGTATGTGACTGATGATTGTGGTCACAATGATGTATGTCAGCAGGAAGGAACTCTAGTCAACTGGTTTTCTGAGGTTATGTATCTTGTAATTAAATAGAATACATTTCACTGCTTGGTTTGTAAATAAAAATATCGTTCTCTACGTCGACAAAAATTCCTGGACTATAATCCATTTCTTGTTCAGATGGCAGTGTGTAAGACTTTACAGGAGAGAACAAAATTTAGTCGGAACGTTGCAACTAAACTGCAGGCAAGTACTCTGAGGAATAAAGCAGATTTCATCGTTTTTTTATCCGATCTCATTGGAAGTAACATGATTTTAAAATTAGTTTAATACCAAATGAAGTAATCTTTTCACGTTTAAAAAAAAATCTTAAATAAATAAAATACAAATTTGGAAAAAGACAGAAAGATTGTCGGAAAACAAAGCATATATATTTCTAAAAATAAAAAAAAAAATAAAAAAAATTGATGTTCAGAATCATTTCCCAAATGATTGGTTGACTAATAATGAAATATACTGTATACAAAAGCAAAAATTTGTTTGGTTTACAATGATATATTCATTTTTCAAATACTAGTTTAAAATGTCAACTTTCTAAATGAGCAGAAAATTGACATTCTTAATAATTTGAACGTTCAAAATATAACTTTTTACGTCAAAATCTAAGATTTTTATATTTTTACAGTGATCATCAAATTGTTCCCCGTGCCTCTTTTACCATCTAACAGCTCTCGAATTGATTATTTAGAACTTAAATAACTTTATTGCAAATTTACACATTACAAGTTTTAGATAAACTTATAGGAAGAAATATTATTAAGCGTAAATGTAATAATTATCACTTTAAGGATTGTATATACACAATTTATAGAAATTTTATGATAGGACATTAAAAATCTTATGACAAAAAAATAGCAATTCAGATACAATCGTAATCATTTGAAGCTCGAATCTTTCTTTGTGTTACTAGAACAAGGGTTGTGGTTATAATTAAAGCAATTTTATTTATGAATCTGACGATGAAGTAAGATATATACGGCATGGAAGTCACATCTTCATTTGGAAATTCTTCTTTTAACAAAGCAAATTTTTTTAAACTAGCTTCAAATCACCCATACCACAAACAATAAAAGTCGATTCGTAATGGACACTGGTCAGCTGCCAAGTCTTTACAAATTCTTCAGAGCTAACTGCGACAATAATATCCTTATTTCGTTTCATTTCATCGTGTAATATTTACAAAGTTCCGACTTTTCAAATCAATAACCATCGGATAAGCGGTAGCGCTCTAAACAATCTGCATTAGTATCAGTTTAGGTATTTCTGATACCTTTTGTGTTCCAAGTTAAACGTTTTTTTACAGTTCTGTTTATTTTCTTTGGAGTTTCATTGACATTATGAAATTTGTATTAACTTAGCACGCTTATCGACTTGTAAATTTATAAATTTGTATTGCTAGAGATCATGTTATTATCTACAAATAGATAAATTTTAACATCCTATCTCTTTACAATCCACAGTTACACAACCCAAACATTGCGCGGTGTTTTCAATGTTCAATCACTACTCCTCCAGACTCCATTTTAGACATGGACAGTTTAGATATCTTCTATACAACTAAATTTAAATTATTAGTTTATCATTTAGAGTTTACGAGACATGAGCTCAGAAAATCTTGCCCTTTTATAGTCCAAAGAGTTTCCTTAGACACAATTTAAAGGCTTATTCACGTAAAAAAACTAAATGTTTGTTAGTGCTAATGTTGAAAGGTAAACAACTTCTAGGAAATCGTCGTTTTAAAAATAAAATAGAGACACCTAGCCCTTGAATACTCGTGTAACTTGATAGGAACAATGAAACTAGATTAATAAAGATGTAAGTCCAGCTACAATAGGCTACTCAATGAGCTTCTGAGGTGTCCAAACATAAAACGAGTTACCACTTAGATTTTGCTGTTTTTCAATCAAAGTGTTCTCGCTAAAAAGTTAAAGTGTAAATATTTGATAAGTCGATTTAAAGGTTATTTAAAATGTTGTCTAATTCTTTTACTCAAACCTTATTTTGATATTCTAAGGTGAAATTCACTTTTTCACTGAAAAATTACAAATTAAAAAGTAGTCAATTCACGTACGTATAAGTTAAGGAATGGGATTTTACATCGCAATGGGAATTGAAGGATAAAAATTACTTCTAAAACGTCAACTTTAAAAGAAAATAATTTTATTTAACCGTGAAATTTCAACATTGAAATAAATAATAATATAATTTTGAAAAGTTTGAATCCCGTGTTAATCTATTAGATTGTAATAACTGACAGACACAATATCAAAATCCACGTGTCGTATATATAAAAACGTATTCACCATGGAAAGTTGTTTGTGTTATTGTCATTTAGGCCTATCGGGATGTATACGTTATGCATGAAAACCAGACACACAATAATTAAATGAAAATATTAGTTTAGAAAAGATACTTTTCAATTTTTCAGTGAATAAGTTAATTTCCGCTTTGAAATAATATATTACAATTACAAATTAAGGTATATAGTAAAGGAATAAAACATGTTTTTCAAAATAATCTGTATATCGGCTTACTAAATAATTACCAAGTTAAAGTGTTTAAAGAAAAATCGCTGTTTAAAGGAATTGTACTCAACATTTAAAAATTACGAGATAGCAGCACTCTTCATTGACAGCAGGGTTTGTCTCGTAACCCTGGATACGAAAATACACTCCGAGTCACACCGTAGATCCCATACTTATTAACATACACGAATGTATTCATACAGAGATTGATGCAATAATACTGCAATATTACAGGACAATTCCATGCAAGGAAACGGCTATGCAATATCCCGTAGTGACACTACGAGATGTAAGTTTACTAGATTTGCTAACCCGATGCTACGTTTCCGGAATTCCACTTTCACGAGTCCAACAGAACAGGTCGAGTATGTTGATCGAAACAACGTTCATTAAATTCTTGATTTAATGTTTGTTTATAATTAAATACTTCGCCATTGCTTCCGCTCTTACTTTTGTGTGCGCGTTAAACACGTTACGGAGTGGATTTTATTATAGGTTATGGTAGCATAGATTTAATACGTAAGGAAAAGTGCAGTTAAAGGGGAATTAACAGAGGAAGTTCTGATAGGTGAATAACACTCGGATGTAGTATTATTAGTAAATAACCTTGCACTATTCGGATGACTTCCTTTCTGTCACACAGTTTTGTTATAGTGGAGACTAAACTTTACTCCGAGAGTTTCTGTTGGTCGAGTGATTTAACGTTCTGACCTTGATTAATTACGGTATTGACCCAGCATTGTGAGTTACGATTAGAAGCTCATTTTTGTTATGAATTCTAGAATGAAGGGAATTCATTAGACTGAATACACATTACCCGACTGAAAAACAAAAACAAATATGATATGAAGTAGATTTTATTATAGGTTATGGTAACAAAGGTTTTATTAAATATTTCATTCATTCACTCAGCTGCAAGTTTTCATCAATAGGTGTCTTCGCCGTATCATGAACATTCATTGGCCTGAGATCATTACAAACGAGGATTTATGTAGAGAAACAGGTCAAATTGGGTCAAACTGCAGATTCGAGAGAGGAAGTGGAGGTGGTTAGGACATACACTGAGGAAGCCAGACGGAACTATTGAGAAAGAGGCCCTAGATTGGAACCCGCAAGGTGTCAGAAGAAGAGGTCGACCTCGAGAAACCTGGAAGAGGACCATTATTAAATAAGCAAAAGAGGTTAATAAGACTTGGGGAGAAGTGAAGGCACTTGCTGGAGACAGGGACAGATAGAGAGCTCTTTTGGACGCCCTATGCTATTTTTAGGAGATAAAAGGAAATAAGTCAAGTAAGTCAAGTCATTCATTCACAAATGGAAAAAAAACAGGACAAAAATGAATTTAGAAAATGAGGTTAAAAACTGTGCATATCAGTTTCGGAAACCTTTTATTTTCAGTTTAATTATTACAAAATCCAAAAATGTGTTAATTTAACGTAGTTTTAGCTTTATTTGAGACAAAAATTCTTCAAGCTACAGGTTCGGAATTTCAACAATTCAAATAAATTTCATAATGACAACTCAGATATTTTAGTCTGTTAAATCAAGAAGTAGACTGCTGTCAGAATAGTCGTACAGGATGTTCTTACGACGTCTGTCGGACAAAGGAATTTAAATAGTGTCAAATAACTTTAAAATTTAGATAATTAGAGGAACAAACAAGGATGTAAATAGCTTTTGGAAGAGTCAGATTTAGTGAAAAGAATAAAAATGAGAACGTTGAGATGGACTGAACATGAAACAACTGAAGGAAATAAGTGAGAAACGAGAAGGTTTTGGAGGAAAAACAGGGCTAGAGAGGAGATAAGTTGATGACCTGGAAGACAATGTATTTTTTTCCATTTTTTTAAAAGGGAAAACCTTTCTATTATCATTACCTTTAAAAAAGGAAATAAAGAAGATCAAATAAAGACCTCTAAATGTTGATAAACAAATAAATTAAACGTTTTCATAACAAAACAGATCATAAATTTATTAATTATGAGTACAAGGTGGCTGACAAGAATCTTGCACTTCTTTTTTACCTTTGTTTTTTCGTTCTTGCTGTTTAATATCAAAAAATATTTGGAGATAATTACCTTAAAAAAAAGGAAGAAAAGAAAAAAAAGAACATCCACAGTCTTGGAATACTGTAATAGCTGGTATTAGAGAAACATAATAAGCCAGCTAGGTTCCCTCGGGATTACCTAACCTAACCTAACCTAACCTAACCTAACCTAACCTAACCTAACCTAACCTAACCTAACCTAACCTAACCTAACCTCGGGATTGCCAATCCCGTACCCTGAGACTAAAGCTTAAAATAAAGACCTGTAGCGCTTGAATATTTAAATTATTTAGAATATTGAATATTTAGAGAAGAGTAACATCGTGGTGAATGGCTGAGGTGTTGTTTATAGCCTTAAATAACCTCTAACTACTCCCAAGAGCCTGGGATTAAACAAAAAAAATGGTTAGCCTTGTGTGGAAATATGATGAATCTAATGCGGTATTGTAAAATCTTGTTGCAATCGGAGGTGAAGAATATCTATAATTCCAATCATAAGTTGTACTTGTAAACTTGATGTAGTACGAGACTAGAGGAAGAATCATCAAACTGAACAGATCTTAGGATAGTATCCGGGTAAACTGTCTCCTGATATGTCAATATAATAGGTTGGAAGGATATCTCATCTTGTGATTAGTGGGGGGGGGGGGAGAAACAAGTAATGTATATATGAGTGTTCCTGCAATTCTTGTGAAAGAGTTTGATAATTGTAGAACTGACATACAAAGCATGGACATCCTCTACATGGTAAGGTTGAGGGGGAAGTAAACAGAAAACACTGAACGTAATCTACTAAGGTTTTTTATCTTTCTTAAAGTCTTACGAACTACCTATGGTGCAACAGCCTAGGCTACTATACAATTTTTCAGTTGACTAATGGTTGGGTTAGGTTAGGTTAGGTTAGGTATGGTTTAACTGAAAACCCCAGTTAATTAGTCTATGGTTGACTAATCCTATTTCTCCTCGTCGCAATTCTGTTAGGTTAGGTTAGGTTAGGTTAGGTTAGGTATGGTTTAACTGAAAACCCCAGTTAATTAGTCTATGGTTGACTAATCCTATTTCTCCTCGTCACAATTCTGTTAGGTTAGGTTAGGTTGGGTTAGGTTAGGTTAGGTTAGGTTAGGTTAGGTTAGGTTAGGTTTGGTTAGGTTAGGTTAGGTTAGGTTAGGTTAGGTTAGGTTAGGTTAGGTTAGGTAAGGTTAGGTTAGGTTAGGTTAGGTTAGGTTAGGTTAGGTTAGGTTAGGTTAGGTTAGATTAGGTTAGGTTAGGTTAGGTTAGGTTAGGCATGGTTTAACTGAAAATCCCAGTTAATTAGTCTACGGTTGACTAATCCTATTTCTCCTCGTCGCAATTCTGTCCTCACAACCAGAATTTGTACCTACGATGCTGTGTTAACACCATAACGTTTTGAGCATACTCAGATAAAAAACTCGGAAACTCTAACACACGGAGCGATAGCTCCAGTTACAAGACCAATCGGGGATTTACCAACCGCAAATTAAACAATAATACAAAGTTTTAAAAGAGCAAATTTCACAACACTTTATCAGAATACTCGCCTGGACGACCGTTATGTCATGTTCAATAAAACTAGACCGCTGTTATGTTTAGGGACGTGGTATACAAGCACCAAATTGGCGGTATTTTAACGATCACTACCGACACAGCTGACCCACTGGCCGCTATCTTACATAATTGTTTAATGTTATGAAATAGATTTGAATAGTTACAACTTCAATTGAATATATCTCTCAGATAGGGATTGCTTTAGAAAGACAAAATCATTTATTGTTAATCTGGACGCCATCATGGTAATCAGCCAGCTCCATTTTACAATACAAACAGATTTTCTAAATGTAATATCAATAGTTGGTTTTTGGGACTTGTAGTGAAACGTTGAATTGTATTGTTCTCTCATAGAATCTTACCAACTACTGTAAGTTTGTTTAGGTTAGGTTAGGTTAGGTTAGGTTAGGTTAGGTTAGGTTAGGTTAGGTTAGGTTTTGTTAGGTTAGGTTAGGTTAGGTTGGGTTAGGTTAGGTTAGGTTAGGTCACTTTATTTTGAAGTAAGGATTCAAAATTACATTTTGACAATGCCATCGTAGACATCTGGCGTTGGTATCATTACGTGAAGAATTGAAATGTTCAAATTTGGTTAGGTTAGGTTGGGTTGGGTTAGGTTAGGTTAGGTTAGGTTAGGTTAGGTAATGTTAGATTAGGTTAGGTTAGGTTAGGTTAGGTTAGGTTAGGTTAGGTTAGGTTATGTTAGGTTGGGTTAGGTTAGGTTAGGTTAGGTTAGGTTAGGTTAGGTTAGGTCACTTTATTGTGAAGTAAGGATTCAAAATTACATTTTGACAATGCCATCGTAGACATCTGGCGTTGCTACCATTACGTGACGAATTGAAATGTTCAAATTTGTATCTAAATTAATATAAGTTGACTAACACACACGAGATATCAACTGAATCTGTCTCAAATGGAACCCATTTTGACATTTTTTGTTAGATTTTATTCAATTTTAATTGAGTTCTATAGGGATCCACTATAGTCCCTTCATGTTCCTATCTTAATTTGTTGGTCTGCTATCATGCTTACGTACAGAAGTAGTTGTAAACACTCAATCCTTGTAATGATTTGTCTATTTTCTACTAATTACAAAATTAATGTTAACAATATACATGTTTAAGATATGTTTTAGACATCTAAATGTTTGCTTTTTGTAACAATAGTTTAGGCACTGTTACAGGAAGCCCTTACTTAAAAAATAATGAGTCTCTACATTATTTGGACCAGGATCTCAAATTATAATAAACTCAAAAATATTTAAAAAAATTTCATCAATTTTTAATAAATCTTAGAAGTGATTTCAGGTTAAAATCTATAAATGGTCCAATTTGAAAGTGATTAAACTTGTGTGCAAAACAATATTTGAAATATGAAGAAAAATAAATGAAAACATAATATTATAAATTTATATATTTTACCACAAACTTTTTAATGGCAAAACAAAATAAATAAATCTTATTCTATGCATTATTGTAAAAATCAAAGAGACTTAAATTTGATATTTACATTAGGATTACGTTGGAAGGGATTTTACACAATTACTTTTCAACCCTTTACAACCTTGTAAAATGTATTCTTATTTGGAATTATTTTTTATTTATTAAAAAAAAAGACTCACCTTTTCTACTCCACTTCCAAAATGTTAATCATTTAAGGATGGCAAACTCAAACTATTTACAAACTGTATTCTAATTACCAAACTATTTTAAGGATTAAATACAGACAAATCTAGTTTTACTTACATTATTGAAACTTCTGTATCCTTGTTGACAATCTGCAAGCAAGGAAGAAAAACAGTTAATAAGAAACCAAAAAATAGGACGTTACTATTGTGTGAACCTAGATATTAAAAAACATGTTCAATAGATAACATAATATGGTAAAAAACTTTTTTTTCAAATACCCAATGCACAAAACTAACCAACTGTTAGTCTGATCTTTTCAAAATGTTCTTATATTACTTACTCATGTGAGTTTTTCCATCATACTGTACGTATATAAGCTTCATGACGTAGTCATTGTATCAATGACAATATTTAATAATCACGTTAAGAGCGACATTGCAGTATGGAGAGTATATAACACATAATAGAACTAATTAATTTACACCAATAATGTTCACACTTTAGTCAGAAGAACCTAGATGGATCTACACCTTGTTTCAAGTAGTCTTGGTTTATAACAGTCCAAAGTAATTTTGAAAAATTATTTCGATATTTTTCAAAGAGGCGATTTTACCGGTTTACTTTCAATGAACTTTTCTGGCAATTATTGTATAAAACACCTACTGGCATACACCAGTTTTTAATTATTACTGGATGTATTTGATCTTGTGAATAAGATAAAGCTGAAAACAAATGTATTAACAGTGCTTAATAGTACAATTTGTCCTTAATTTACATTTAGTAATAAAGAGATATTGTAAGCCAGTGGAATGTCTAAGCAATTCTATCGATAACACTGTTTTCTCTCATCCTACAGGATAAATAAATACAACAGTTGTGATTTTATACTTTTCACTCAAACTCTAGTTTTTTTTTTTTTTTTTTTTTTTACTTACCGAATAAAACAGCGGTCACACGTGTTTCGATCACTCTGTACACCTCGATTGTGAAAAAATAAAACGAAAATAGTCTTTTGGAAATATTAACCCTTAAACAGATGATGTTAATTTTTCACGTTTTTTTTTTCATTGGGTGAAATAATTTCAAAAATTCGCCAAAAATAGAAATTCTATCCCAATCATAAAGTGACCCATAGCTTGTTTTTAGGAAAAGGTCCAAATTTTTCATATATGTAACTAAAAATTTGATTAGTGCAAAATTGTAAAAGTTATAAGCTCAGGAAGCAAAAATTTTCAAAAGCGGAAATAATTTTCTAAAATTCAGGTCTAAATAAATACTATTAAATATTTTTTGTAATTTTATAGCTTATATACAAAAGTTTCATAATTTAGTTGTGAATAGAAATATGTAAAAACTTTTACCAATTTTAAAGTAGTTTTTATGAAATAGACTTTTTTATGTCCGTACTAAACAACGGCACTAAAATTTGGCCTTTTGAAACATCAATCTAAAATGTATCCTTTTACCCAAAAATGAAATTTTATATATCAAATTGTAGAGAATAAATCATAGAATAGAACTGTAAACTTGAACATTTTATATAACTTACCATTTTGTAATCAGATATTACAAACGAAAGAAAAGTTATTTTTGTTATGAACCCACATACAAACATAACCTACACCGTTACTAAATAAACCTTTTATAAAACTAATTTCACTAAACAAACACAATAACAAACACTACACTTATTTATTTATATATAAAACACAATTTCATAAACGTTATTCACTATAAATCACCAAAATAATATTTCAGATCAAACATTTAGCCTACTACAAGAAACGTGTTTTAGACCTACTATCTAAACGTGGTTTTAGATAAAATGGCGGATGACTTTCAACGGAAAAATGCAAGGTTTGACGGTGAATTGTTAAATGATTTCCCATATTGAGAGATATATTATAATTTTCATAGTATTGCTAGTAGAGAAACCCCGCAAAAAACGTATTCCCCCCCCCCCTGTTTAATATGGCATTTGTTTTTATGTAGGCCCCAGAGTTACAGCCAAACATGTCTCTCGTTCGCTTTGAAATTTAAAAATAACATTTTTTTGTAACTAAGATGAACGATGTGTGTACAAAGTTTAAGTTTTTAAATTTAAACGGCGATGATTCAAAACAGCTACGCACGATTCTATTGGATGAACATGTGTGTGGTTCAATTAGATAAACAGCCACACTCTCCTAAGTGTTAATGACGTGAAATTTGCGTTGCATAAGTTTAACCAACCACTAGGGTAGACCTACCAGTTACTCGAAATCGAACGATATTGTGTTATATATAGACTAGCTGATGGCCTCAGTTTCACCTGGGGATAGTTAAGATAGATTTATAAAAAAGATAATTTTCTTAACACAACCCTAATAGTGATGCTATGTAAATAAATTATGCCAAAATACAGCAACACAGCTATTTTAATCAAAATCGACCCATAAATTACAAGGAAACTTGTTTTAGGGGTGAAAACAACCTTGGAGTGAAACATTTTCCAAACCCTTTCTTAGTACGCGTCTACAGACCTACCCCAAACCAAGTTAAAAAATTCATAGCTCTAGGCTTCATGGATACAGAGATATGCTTTAGGGATAAAGAACACCCTTGTAGTGGAACATTTTCAAAATCCATTCTTAGTACGCGTTTACATACCTACCCTAAATCATAATAAAAATTCATAAATCTAGGCTTCTTGGATTCAAAGATTTCGTGATCAGTCGGTGGGTTTTGACTTATATATATATATATTGTTTAGATGTTTATTGATATCAACAGTATTACAACTATACTTATCAACTTATTAAGTGTAATCACAGTTGGTAGTTGGTGAAATTCCATATTATGATGGAGCATAATAGCTCACATAATTATCAACAGTATTACAACAGTACTTATCAAAAGTAGTTTATATGTATCAACCTTTGGTACTGCTATAGTAAACTGATCAAAAACGTGCATAAATGAGCTCTAAGAGACGCACATATAAGAATGCACCACAGGCAAACAGTTTCATACGATGATTTTGAAATTTACTGACTTTACTTTCCCACGTTTTATGTATATAGAAGGGTCAACAAAATCCCTGTCAAGTGTTTGGCTGATATATCCAGATATCTTCCAAGTTCAAACAAGTGTTTTTTGATTGATACTTGTCTGTCGTATGTGAAGTGCTCTATATTGTAAACGTCTGAACAGATTTTAATCAAACTAGTCTATTCGTTGTTTGACATCTAGCAATATCTTGTTAAATATAAATAATTTAAATTTACACAATGTCGTTAATTGATTTGAAGCGTTCATTCATTGATCCAATTGTAAATGGTATAACTTTACTGCTCATTTATACGAATCAATGTTAGTTTCCTCATTGATAAGTCCACACATAATTCTCATGTAGTTACTGTGATAAACACGTCTTCTGTATAAGTTTCTGTTCCTTCTAATTGGAGGCATTAAAATTACAATGAGAAACAGTTCAATAAACGTAAAAAACTTCATGTAAAACATAGCAAAATCTATTTAAAAAAAAATCTTCCTTTTAAAACATCGTATAAGCCAGTCAAAACAGAATGATAAACATCAAATTTTGTTAAAAATAAATAATAAATAATCACAACACTTCCATAACAAATACCCACCCTTCATTTAGTTCGTTTGAAGTTATTTTGTTCGTATCAATAAGAGCTGATATTATTTGATTGGCGTAGTTTAAATTTGTTTATAAGAACAAATTCCTAATATAAAGCCAGATATTTTAATTACAGATGTTTATACATTCGTCAATCAAAATTATCATGGGTTAATGGTAAAATGTTTATCCTTTCTACTATCTCTCCCTTATGTGCAATCTTTTTAAAATTCGGGCGGAAAGAACTTCAGGTTGAACTCTATCCAACGACGTCTCAAACACTTATTCTGTTAAAAACTGTAGGAGGAGTTCTACTCACAAAAACCCATAGTCTAATAAAGAAGAAGACTATGTCTTATGTGTTTCAATAATTAATAAATTTTAATGCAAAACAGTAAAAATAAATTCCATTTATTCTATTATAAAAAGTAATCAGACAAAAGAGATGAACACTTCACCTAATACTAAGGCAACAGCAAATAACATTGATACAATTAGAGCAAAGCCCATTTATAGAAAAGTCCTTTAGCAAGATATCCCTACATTGACATACATGCATGGCAAGGTTGTTGATCAGATGTAAACAAAGGCCGTTATGTTTTTTCTACAGTGTGTAGAAAAGTAATGACCTATTTACTGTTAGGTGTAAGTCTAGACGTCTCTACTGCGCCGGTCAGTTTCATAAACTGTAGTGTTTATATTCGATGGAGGGTACCTCCAACTGGTGATTCTGTAGTAGAGAATGGGAAGGGTAGATGACTTTTTGAAGGGCGTATAAAGTGTTCGGAGGATGGGGTCGCATCAGATTTCAAGTTAACGAAGAAAAATCGAGTGTTCCCTACTTCAGCTCTCTTTGCTCAACACTATATTCTCTTTTCACCTTCTAGTACCGCCTGGGAGCCAGACTTCCATCTCCCTCTAAACATATGGCCTACATAAATTTATCTGAACCGCTATTAAAACTAATGTCTCAGGACCTCTAATTTGGATTTATATATTTCAACATGTTACTCGTTCAAATTCACGCATCGCACAATCAAAAATAATTGATCACAGTGCTTTTTTATTTCAAAGACTGAGAAAATTTCATCTGAAACCATAACATAAAAATATATAATTATATTTAAACTATACAAGTTTAGATCTTTTACGGAATTTAATCGAATCACTTTCATTTATAATAAAATGATGTTCTTAATTGAAAATTAGTCAGAGATAAAAGTTTTTTTAACGAAATAACTAAAAAACTTATGAATTATTATTGGTGATTCCATGGTTTACAACACATTGTAAGCTTGAAGTGTGTTTTAATTTAACTTCCTATCGCCATTGTTATGTATAGAATGGAATTACAATAAGGAAATAAGTAAGAAAGTAAACAGTACAAACTCTTTATGATTACTCCAGAACAGTGATTATTTGGGTTTTATTTTATTTTAATTGGTTTAGAATTTTAGTTTGGCCATTAACCTCTACATTTAAAAAAAATAGTAAGGCCAATATTGAAATCTATGGTTTATTTAGACATTTTGACAAATTAACATTTGAAGTGTCACAATAATTCATAGGTTTCATCAATAATTTAAGGGTTTGATTTTATGAATGTGTTGTTAATTTATTTGTTGTTTTTCTGAAACTTTCAAAATTATTAATGTAAAAAAAAGGGAAAAAAAGGAGTAAAATATTTTATTCAAAATAATAAATCCTTATTCAATTATATAATTTTATTTTTGCATGTACTGTAGTCATATTTTTTTAAGATACACTTTCAAAAGTCCCTTACCACACTTGGGAATAAACCAAATAACAAAAAGCAAAAATTTTGTCAAAAGTAAAATGTTTATTCCTTTTAGACCCTTATAGCTATTACAACAACAAAGTTGTCATCTTCAGAGGGAATCTTAACAAAGACTAAATTAAACTGGTCACTTTAGTTGTAAATAGTTTTAATTTAGTCTTTGTTAAGATTCCCTCTGAAGATGACAACTTTGTTGTTGTAATAGCTATAAGGGTCTAATAGGAATAAACATTTTACTTTTGACAAAAATTTTTGCTTTTTGTTATTTTGTTTATTCCCAAGTGTGGTAAGGGACTTTTGAAAGTGTATCTGTATATATTGTCACCACAGTGCTCTGGTCTTTGTTTATATTTTTTTAAATCGAAAAAAGATAATGTTTCCGCCCAGGATCGAACTGGGGACCTTCTGCGTGTTAGGCAGACGTGATAACCGCTACACCACGGAAACTTGATTTGAAAACAAATTGATAACTAATTTAAAATCTTAATATATGGATCATTATTAATCAAAGAAATCGGTTTAATATTAAGTAAAGATAATAATGATAAATCTGATTTCATTTGTCCTCATGTAATAGTTTGTCTTATTTTTCACTTTCAAGCCAAACGGACTTATTTTCTTTGGTCTTTCTCGTTAGTTATTAATCATTTTTGACAACCAAAAAAACAAATTATAAAAATATTAAGATGGGCGGCGAGATGATAGAATGTGTTTACACATCTGCAGATGATTGTACCACTTAAAGGATGAAGTGAACAGATTTCAATGCTGTTTTCAACAATTCTCCTTTCATTGCCATTACGAATCAATATTTTTGATTGAACATTTTAGAGAGCAATAATTAATTTTAGTATTTATCAGCAAAATACTGTTGGAGGTTCATAGGTCACAGTAAAATAATAATTGAGTTTCCAGAATGATTGACGAGTAATACGTCTATAGTTTCGAAATCTTAATTAGACCGGTGAGCGTTAGAATAACACGAAAGTTTTAAAATATAGAAAACGCACGTGACGACAATGTTTTAATGTTTCATTGTAAATAAGGAGGAACAAGACGTAACCTAGCAACAATAGTCTGACGTCATCGAGCGCCGCCATCTGAGGCAGAATCGCCGTTCCGCGCGTCTCCGGCATGGTAGCACGTGTAAGATGTCGTTTGGTTAGCCTCAGTGAGTTCTACAAGTATAGGGCAGACACAAAAAATAAAATTTACATAAATAGTGAGCTTCTGAAGAAATTGTAATCCAGGGAAATGGCAAACATTTATATTTTTACTTAAATGTGACAGCAATGGGCCATAAATAGCTTGAGAATGATCAAAACGAATTCGGGATAAAATAGCGGCTAGTCAAAACTCGCGAACTATGTTCCGCGCTACTATGGATCACAAACCGTAGCCTACAGTATCCTCAAGATGTATCTGGGGTGGAGAGGAAAAGAGGACACTTTCAGCGATACAACCCCAATAAAAATATATAGACCTCTGCTTCTGTATAAACGAGTACCCTATTTGCGTTTCTTTAATAAGAATAAAACTTTACAAAAGTCTGTCACGAAGTGGTAACTTTAGGAATTAAATGTAGCTAAGCAGTAATTGGTGTACCTAGCTTTCTTGGAATGGGTTGTACAAGTCAGGCTAGGGAAGTAAGTAGAAGCAATGACTACAAGTATTTATGTAGTCATTACTATTACTCAATAATAATCTGTTCACTTCAGACCTACAAATTTATCACGCTGGATAACACATGACGCAATGCAAACAGAAAGAAAAAATAATCCATGACACTTGTGTGAGAAAACAAAACAAAATATTTTTAGAAAATACAAAGTTTCGGAACTAGAAAGATGTGTACACTAAAAATAACTTTTTTAAGAAACTTACATTATTTTTTCTCAATAAATTGTTTTTATCTGGGTATTTAAATTTTGATAGCTGAAGACAGATGTTTCAAAACTTATATTCAACAATGATCTATTGGACAACTTTGAACTTATATAATACTGCAGACACAACAACAGCACATGGAATGGTTTCTTAAGTTGGCGCTAATGGATTAAAAGGATTTTTTTTTTTTTTTAACTTGTAGTTTATGGTTAAAATATGGAATCATTCTTGAAATGGGTTGTATAACTCAGGCTAGGGAAGTAAGTAGAAGGCAGGACACGCCCCTTACACCAGACACATTCCAAGTCTGACGCTACTGTACATATCTAATGCGCCAACGGTGTAAATATTATTTACTAAATTGACTTTGTCTTAAAGATGTTTAGTTTGTTTATAATTAAGAAATAAAATTTTTAAATTTAAATTCCTACTGAGTAGACATTATTTCGACAATACAATACAAGCAGTAAGTATTTTAAACCCCAAAAAACTTGTGCTCGCGACCCCACCACAGCCCCATACAAAGAACTCTAGGTAAAACCATAAATAACTGACTAAAATTACATTACAATAAGCTTAGCTCTTAACATTGCCCTTCACTCATTACGTCATGTAGTTTACGTCCGTCGCCAAAACAATTATTGAAAGTTTCAGAGACCTTGGACTGTTTCGCCAAAAGTATTACCTGAAATGTAATTACTGTAAGTGTTTCGAAACATCTAATTATATACACTATTAGATAAACACGGGATGCTGTGTTCCTTACAGATTAACACTGACACGCTTATCTCCATCTTACAACTATGTCCAATAATTCTCTTTCACACACCCTCATTATCTTCCTGCGTCACTCTTAGTTATCAGTATATTTCTTTAGAAATGTGGTTATTGCATCCATTTTCATGGCAAAATTTTTAATAAATAAGAACCGATCATGACACCATAACACGTTTTGAAAGTTCTTTCAAATTCATACCTATATGTGTGTGTGTTCGCGTGTACTAAAAGGGTCGCATTTTTTGTTTCATTTTCACAAATATACTATTAATATTCTACATATTATACGTTTGTAATGGGTCAAACATTTAATATTGAGTTTTTCTTGAGTATATCTGTGTTGAGGTTAATTGAGCCCCCCCCATGTTTTTTGGAATGGTGTCTATCTACGTAGTCTATACAGATTCTTGACTTTAATTTTTCAAAAAATACCAAAAATCAAAATCAATACTATATTTTAAATTTCGGTAAAATGCAAATAATGTCAAACAGGCTAAAAGGAAAATTTCGTTGAACACCGCTGTTGAAAACTTGAATTGAACAGAATGAACAGATGAAATTGACTCTATGGTCGTATTTATTACACAAATAACACCAGCTTTTTAATTACCTTTCAAAATAATTGTTTCGTATATCGCAAAAAAATTATAAAGAAAGTTATAAAACGTTATTTGATAATGATAAATTGTTCAAGTGACCATTAACACTTGATGTGATTAATATTTCAAATGATTAACACTTGATGCATTAACATGGTTTAATCAGACATTTACAATCATTGTGAGTATAAAAATTAATATTTAAGAGAATATAAATCTAGTGTAGAGTATATTAGATAAAATCACCAACATAACAGTTGTCTAAGCCCAATGTTGTAAACCGAAACTAATTCTATAAACTAAGAAAAGAACTCAAACCTAAACAGTCAAAGCTAAGAGAATGTTGCTTGCTGACCTTTGTGTAGTGTAGGCCTGTGTGTGGTGGTTGTATCTGGTCAAGTTTTTACTTAGTCTTAGCTTTGACTGCTCAGGTCTAGTAAACATGGTCCTAGACTACTAGACTATGTTGGTGCTTTTCTCTTTTATGCTCTAGGTTTAACACATGATAACGAGAGTTGATTTATACTTTTGAAACGTTGTATATTAGTTTTTCTATACACAAATGTGTCAATTTAATAATAAAGTAGGTCACTTTTATGCTAACTTGTATTTCATAAATCAAAAATGTAAAAAAACTTTACGTTTTCTCATATAAAAATAGCACAGCACTGTTTTTAGGTGCTACCAACAATTATAGACTACTATTTTAGGTGTTTTGTACTTGGATTTCCAAGGAAGTTAGTTTACATTTTTCACACAGTTTATTTTATAATGAACAAGTTTAATAGGTCATTTAAAAACAGTATCCGTTTGAAAAAGTTTTCTTGAAGGAGAATAGACATTTTACTTGCAGGTCTCACAAACTAAAACCTTCACTGACTTTATAAACATATTAATAGATAAACCACTTTAATGTATAGCAATTCAATAGCTATTTAAATAATAGACTTGTAAGAACTTTTAGCATTTTAGCCTCTACATTTTGTTCTCCCATTATTGTGGTCTTAATGAGACCTTTTAAATGATGTCACATAAAATGGATGTTGCCATTAAGATTTTGTAATAACCTTTTCTCTCTCCCCCTTATAATGAAGGGAAATTTTGTAAAATCTAACAAATAAGTAGAATAACAAAACCTATGAAGTACTATTAGGTATTAAGTCTCTACCAACCACCATTAAAACGTAATTACCTTGGGATTCAGAGACTTATCTTTCAGTATTTTTGTGGTATATAACCACCAGGATTGTGAATGATAAATTATTAATGCAATTATAAGATATTAGCTTATTTCATCCGTGCCACAATCCTATATAATCAAAAATTACCAAATTACCGATTTCGGCGGTATATGCCAGCATTTCCAAATCTGCTCATAAAGTTTTTTAACACAATCAAACGTCACAAAGTAAAAAAATCTTATCTTAAAGCTACTCCCCTTTGGCTCAATTAAATAGGAGTAAACAATTTTAATTGTCATAACACATTAATAAAATATCGACAAACAAAGTTTGAAATAGTTTGTTGAAAAAAATTTATGTGAGAAGAACTGAAGATTGTTACAAAATAGCTGTTTCAAATATTTAAACGGCCGCCATTTTAGATAGAAGCAAGATATCGACTTCTAGTTTGTACAGTTGTATTTTAATAAATAAGCCCTTTAAAAAGAAGGGTCACTCGATGAGGATTTACATTTAAGATTATTGAGTTGCTCCCCGAAATCCCCACTTTGGGGAACAGTTAAAAATGTCTTCCCAAAAAGTAGTTTTTTATTACCAGAAGGCACTTATAAAACATTATTTTCTATCTTTTTTGGTTTTCAAGTTATTGAACCAGTTCGGGACTTTTGGAACACACGGTATACATAACTACCCTCAGGGGTTAATTTATAATGAATACGAATGTAAAAATCTTGAGAGATCCTTCCTGTCTTCTCCCTTAGTCTTGGGTTAAATCCCTCTCTTTCATTCTCTCTTGACCAACTTTATTTTTCTTCCGACTTTGATAAAGTTCTTTATTTTCGTAATTTTTTATACAAAAATATAATTTGTAATTTTCACTTTAGCTTAAGCGCCCTAACGCGGATAGAAATGTATTACAAAATATGGATCTCTCTGGGCTTGCATTAAGAATAAACCAGTTAACAAGGTCTTCACCATTCTAAATTGAAGGTACACCTAATAATTCAACCTCAACAAACTGGTTGAGTAATTTAAACTGCATTTAATATTTGTAACAAACACCTAAACTTGGTGTTATAAATACAAATTGACAGTTTAAAGATATAAAAACACAATGTCAACAGTTAAATTGATTCGATGACCTCAATATCGAGACGACATTCTGATGTAAACAAGTTTAAGACAGCCTTCAGCCTTTGATTGTTACCTGTTTTTTTCTTTATGAAGTCCTTTAATATAAGGTAGTATCTTTTTCATGTATTCATAGAAACAAAAAGTTGCCAAATAAACCAAACTTATATATTTAAATTTCCTCTAACATGGCTTCAACTACGAAGTACAGAACTTGACTGTGATTACAGTTTCATTAAATATTCAACAAATTTACCCTCCAAATTGTAGGAAGTTTTAGCTGAAAAACAGAACAGTATCTTGAGCGCGCTCTTATAAGTTTGTTAATCTCAAAATTGGTATAATAGATTTCGATCAAACGTTAAACCAACGTACAAACGGCAAGTAAAAGAAGAAATGGTTTTAAAGTTTTTTGGACAAAACATTATTTTGCATTTATTTTACAAATTACTCATACATAGTATTTTACTGATGGTTTGGTTCAATGGTTTCAAAATAAATCTTCAAATTTAAACAAATCATTTAACAGATTTTATGTTGTTAAATTTTTTAAGTTGGTACTTATTGTTTAATTTACTTTTGTAAACAATAAATATCCATCAATTATGAGGAAATAGCAACCTATATCCATTGGGAGCTTAAAGTAAACTTTTAAAGTATCATCAAGTAGTTTTTGATAAAATTGCAATTTTGACTTTGACTCTTATGCAAGTTATCCCCAATTTTAGGATGACCGAAAACAAAAATTTTAAACGCCTTAAGATAAAAATCTGTCTATATATCAAATTTAATCAAAATCTGTACATCCGTTGGTCTGTAGAAGACTGCATACACGACGGTCTACAGATGTATTCTAAAAACCCTACAACTGTCCATTAGAACACTCCAAGATGGCAGACCATTTTTGATTCTTTTTTAATCGTTTTAAAAATAACTTATAATAATATTATATTATCAAAAATAATAATATTATCCAAAAACCAAATAATAATATATAATTTATTTATACGAAGCTGCATAGAATTTATTTATGTAATAAAAAAAAAGTTAGATGTACACATTTTGGAGTCAGTATACAAAATATTCAAAAATAGTTACTTTATCTAAAACCCAACTTGTTAACTATTATTTAGAAAAGGGACATAGAATTAAACTGTGTTAAAATCAATATTTTGGTATCTAAAACTTATGTTTCTACGAAAAAAGACTAGATGTCAATTTTTGACTTGTCACATAAATGTACAGTATGTAAGAAATAAATGTATGATGTTAAAATATACGATAAAAAATTAATTTCTTTTAAAAGAAAAGAATAAAGATTTTTTTATTATCTGTTTTTATGATTTTGAGCTATGATTATACACTGGAGTTGCATATGTAGACTAACAGTTGAAACTAATATATCGGTGTTATGTCATCATTATGTTCTTGCAACAATTAAATGTAACAACTGGTTTGGTTTATTCATTTATTGATATAATTGATCATAATTCTAACCCTATTTTACAACTTAAAGTTAGTTCAAAGTTTCTTAATGACTGGAAATCTAACTTTTGAGGAGGGAAAGTAAATTCTAAAGGAACAATGGGAGTGAGAGAACACTGAAACTGTTCGTAGTAAATTGAGATTTGTAACTCAACCATCTCAAACTGCGAAATAAATTTGAAAGAACAGAGTTGATTTAAATCTAAAGAAATGTTGTAGACCAGTTACTGTTATGGCTGGGGATAACGCACTGTTGGCTAGTGGGGGGGGGGGGTTCTACTAAACACTCTAAAACCCTTTGATTGAGCTTGTAACCTCAATCTTTACAGATTCTGCAAAGTTGTTTCGGATTGAAGTTGTATAACCCAATACTGTAGGTTTGTTAGAGGGTAACCAGCGTCTCTGGTTTTGTGTTGAAGGTATTGTGGTCTGACGAAGCTTGTTTCATGTTAGGTGAAACTATAAACAGACTTAACTGCGTTTACTATTCATAGCATAGACCTCATTGAATCTATTGAAAAGCACCTTGGCCAGTCGGAGGTCATGGTATGAGGTGGTTTGATCTGCAGCAATGTTTTTGGCTCATGATCAATGGTAATGTGTACAAAAACTTGTAGAACACTATTTTCCCTCACAACAAGATGGCTTCGACCCACCCCATTATAGCACTTCTGTCCGAGAACAAGTGGATCAGAAGTTTCCTAGTATATGGATTGGTCTCCACGATCACCTGATTTGACACCTATGGATTTGTCCTTCTCTGAATTCCTCAAGGAGAAACTGTTTTCTCGGAAGCCACGCACACTTAACAACACGAGACAACACTTAATAACAATTCATCTCTCTAGTGTTTCATGAAATCTACAATGAGAAATGAGTGTAGTTTTCAGTCGTATTACTAAAATCCATAGGAAGACATTTCACTAAAAAAAAAAAAATCCAAAAAATTTAATAAACATATTTATTAATGTTTTGCAATCATTAGAGTATTCAGAAAGAATTGCGGTAATTTAATTTCACATAGACGTCCAAAATGTGTGCAAAAAATATTTAAAAAGTAAATGTTTCCGCCCAGGATCGAACTGGGGACCTTCTGCGTGTTAGGCAGACGTGATAACCGCTACACCACGGAAACTTGCTACAATTAAAAACTCTGTTAGGTAATCAGAACAACTGGGTCATTCTATGCATTCACTTAAGTAAGGTCACGATATGTACCTTGAAGATAAGTACGAAAATAACTTTATATTTGACGCCATTTTATAAACCTTTGCTAAATATCCCAGATGTTTGTCTTAGTTATGAATAACAAGTTACTATCGTTTCAGAAGTGTTGACACTTTTACTTTCTGAGTCACAACACAGGGGAAAGTATTGAGAGAACAAAAAACCACAGCAATACTACAGGTATATATTGCCTAATTATTATTGTAGTTTAAGGGCAAAAAACCTCTAGGTAATCATCACCTTGTAAATAGCAGAAAGAAAAGTGCAAAGAGACCTCTAGCCTTCGAACACTGTAATAGCATCATGGTTGGGAAAGAACACTGTAATAGCGTCATGGTCGGGAATGAACAACATGGAATGGTCAAGAGAGACCTGATAGGAAAGACAAAAGAGAGGAATCTAATCCAAGACTACATAAACAAAGATCCAGAGTAGAGTTCCCGACGGTTTGGCACAAAAATGGTGGGGGTACCCCCACCCCTCCCCCCCTCCCCTCCCCCTCCCCCTTTGCCCCTCCCCCTTTGCCCCTCCCCCTTTGCCCCTCCCCTTTAGGCCCCTCCCCTCTAGGCCCCTTCCCTTCCCCCATTGGTCCCCCCACCTCCTCCCACCCCTCCCCTTGCCCCTCCCCTGTAGGCCCCTCCCCTTTAGGCCCCTTCCCTTCCCCCATTGGTCCCCCCCCCACCTGTGACGTATTGTTGTCGAGACACACACAAGACGCCATACACACATGACGTCATACACTTAACTTTTTTAATACCAGCGGGATTCGAACCTGTGAAGTTTGGATTCGAAGGCGGACACGCTACCGACTGAGCTATCGTGCATAGTATTACAAGTCGGATATTTAACGCAGTATATAAGCCGCCATGTTGTAACCGCAATAATGTGTTATATATATAATGTGTTAAGATAGTTAACCTAACCTATAAGTGTCCTACTTTAGCCCATCCACAGCCTATCAGCTGTTACAATAATGTGTTATATAATTATATAATGTGTTAAGATAGTTAACCTAAAGTTTCCCACTTTTGCCCATCCACAGCCAATCAGCTGTTACTATAATGTGTTATATATAATGTGTTATATATTTATATAATGTGTTAAGATAGTTAACCTAACCTCATAGTATTACAAGTCGGATATTTAACGCGGTATATAATCCGCCAACGCCAGAACATTTCGTAGAAGTTCGGACACGAACCCCTTACCGTAAGACTTACCGAGTTTTTCGCGACCGCGAAAAACTCGCGTACGTCTTACGGTATGGGTTCTGAGTCGTACCTCTAGGTTACTCTGACAACAAATAGTAGTGTCCAAATTGTAATGTGCTTGTGTTAACCTAACCTATAAGTTTCTGCCTACCACAGCCTATCAGCTGTTACAATAATGTGTTATATATATAATGTGTTATATATAATGTGTTAAGATAGTTAACCTAACCTATAAGTGTCCTACTTTTACCCATCCACAGCCAATCAGCTGTTACAATAATGTGTTATATATATATATAATGTGTTATATATTTATATAATGTGTTAAGATAGTTAACCTAACCTATTAGAGTTTCCTACTTTTGCCCACCACGACCTAGGTACATTTAATGTGTTAAACATAGTTTCCTCCGTTGTCTACCAGGGTGTAGCACATGTGTTTATGTATCGTGTTAAGACATTGTTAACCTAGACTTAATTCCTGCCTAAACCTATGCTTACCACAGTCCAAACGGGTGTTAGTCTGGCCACTATTTAACCGAACCGAAATTACCAACCGATTTACCAACCAACCGATTTACCAACCGAAACCAACCGATTTACCAACCAAAATATACTTTTACCAACCGAAATATACTTTTAGCAACCGATTTTCCAACCGAAATACACTTTTAGCAACCCAAACATCCAACCGATATACCTCGACCCGCGGACTTTGCTCCCCCCTGCGGGAACCCCCCACCGGCTGCGGGAACCCCCCACCGGCTGCGGGAACCCCCCACCGGCTGCGGGAACCCCCCACTGGCTGCGGGAACCCCCCACCACCACCTCCCAGCGTGTGTGGAAGTGACAGCATATCGGTCTCAGGCCAAATCCCTCTACCCCCCTCCAACAATATTCATATAGGTAAGAAAGGGGGGTCGCGTCGCTTACCTCGTTTCGGCTACCATTCCAAGGTGTGTAGGTCAGGTTCTGACAGGTCTAGCCGGATTGTACAACAGTGCGTAACAGTGCGCATGCGTACTACTCGCGATTAACCGAAAGGAGAGTGTCCACAGGTTACTCCATCTACTACCAGAGTGTAGCACCGGTCAAACAAGTTAAAACAAGGTGACTCACACGGTTGGTAAATAATATGAAAACGTGTAGATGTTTTAATAATGTATTCTCTCAGTTTAAAAAAGTTACATTACAGAGTACTATAATAATAACGAGAATAAACACAGAGTTGAGTCAACTACCCAACCAATCAATGGTCCCCAGATTATTTTTTGAGTCACACACACAAACTTACAACATTACATTCCTATATTTACATCTCCGAAACATACACCTGCACAAGTCACCATGACAGTCTGACTGTTTACAAAATAATAAGTCTTTAATATAAAACTTTTGACAGTTCAGTACACAACAACTATAACACTGGTCCGATACAGTTCCTGTGCCAACAGTGGTTGTCGTAAATAAGCTGTACAGATCCATTATCGGTACGTTCCAATACCTGCACCTACAATGACAAAAGCTGAATGCCTGGCACTTTGTACATGCCAGGCCGTCAACTTGACATTCGGGTGCTTTAAAACATTTGTCAGCACAACAGTACCCGGTCAAATGTGGAGGCCGTACTATTACTGGAACACTGTACGACTTCCTTGAGCGGCAGTCGGCAAGCAAACAAGTGCACAGGTTTCCGTAACAATCTGGTTTTGTACAAAACACCAGATCTTTTAATTTGATCTTCTTACATGCGTTACCACAGCACACGTAAGATTCCAGCGTCTTACACAATTCCTGAAAAAGCAGAAAATAATTCGTTAAAATAAGCTTCTCCTCTGTGTTTTACGGGGTTGGAACCGTCATCCGGTACAGTGAAGCCATAACAGAGCCCACATTACAAGCCGGGGCAAGCAGAAGGCTTTACCCCTTGTGGAAATAGCCCCAAATCCATCGCTATTTCCTGTGACCACCACTCCATTACAAAATTGTGGCCTCCAAATTTTTTTTGAGTTTTTAAATTTTTTTTGTATTTTTTTTGTTTACGCTTTGACTCCGTGCCCAAATTGTACCTCATTCAAAGTTTATCAAGTCTTTCGACTGCGCCAGTGACCTTCAAACAGGTTTACGGGAGAATCAACTCCGCTCCAGGGACCTCCATACAACCTTGCGGGCTTTTTAGTTCCACACCAGAGGGTAACACACATACACAGATGCTGGTCAGGTATCTTCATACCGTCCCCGCGACCTTTTAGGCAAGGAGTAAATCGTAATAACTTTTAGCACTTTTTAGTGCACATTTACTATCTACGTTACTATTATGCTGAGGTAATATACAGTTAATGTTATTGTTATAGGTGAATTTCTCTTCTTGAGGCAATTCCATGACGTGAGGATGGAATTGTCTCAAAAATAGTGCCTTTTCCAATCCTTTTGTGAAAAGTGTTGCAAAAGGCTTGCACAAAGTGCGTATCGTGTCCTCGTTGTAAGGTACACCGCCTTCATCCCATCTGATATAGTGAAAACGTGATTGTAGCCAACGAGCCGATTTTTGAGATTTTTCGTTAAGGAGAGAAAATCTGTAGGGCGGTTTAAAGACCGTAACACTTTGAAATTGATCACCGACAATGGCCAATTCTTTGACTATATACCTGTTGTCGTTATCGTGAAAGGCGTGAAATTCAACTACCGCCGTCTGCATGTTTCTTAAACAACTTGACTTCGTCGTACAGTTTGTCCGCTTCGGGGAGTGTGCTAGATACGAGCTCGTCGCTGGCCAAGATCTCAATGATGTAGGAGCGTAACTCTTCCTCGATATAAAACAATTCGGCGACACGTCTGGACACGAGCGGCATACTCTCCTCGAATAGCCTCCATTCGTCAGCGTTCAAGGTCATACAATGTTGCCCATCGTACAATTGAACGTAACGTTTACCGAAAGTAGTCCGTACTATTACGTCACCGATACTCATGGCGAATTTTAACGTACTCTTGCCGCCGAGAGCTGCCGTTATAGATTTTAAATGAATCGACAATTCGTCGAGTAGATTATGATTGAAGTAAACAAATTTTTTACCACTCTGTACTAAAAGTCCGAGAGTGAAACCCGTATGCTGGAACAAACCGGTTGCTATGAATTTAGTACACTCTTTGTTTAGGAAATGAACGGATTTAAGAAAAATTCCCAAAGGGAGGTTAGGTGGTACCTGACGTTTGGTAGGAGCTCGCTCCACGTCCATCTTACTCGGATCCATTGTCTCGACTGACGACGGTTACAACTGACTCCTTTGATAAAATGACGAAAGATCGTGCAAATAACCTTTCTCAAGTGTCGGTTCGATTAGAACCAATGGGAACTCGTGTAGACGAGCATCATCGAAATCGAATTGATAGTATTTTTCGTCGCTTATATCATCCTCCCCACAACTGACACAATAATGGTTGCGATAAACCATCCCCACCCCACCCACTAAAACGTAAACCGAATCCGAAGACGGGCCGATGTTATCCGAAGATAGCCGACTCTTTAAACCTGTATAGACATGTTCCGATACTTGCGACTTATCGACATGATATTTGTCGTCATCGTCGCCATCGTAGATATACTCTGTGAATGTCAAGGTCAACTGATTGTCTATTTCACTAGGGTTGAATAAATAATATAGTTTGCTTTCGCTAAAAAAGTCCTCTAAATCCGATATTCTATCCTTAGGCACGAGCCTGAGGAAGGCATGAACGACTCCTGGGTATGTGGTGCACATGATGTCTCGACCGTGAATGACTGGATCGCTAATTGTATCGTATTATAAGAGAGGGACTGTGCGCATGCGCATCTATTCCACTACCTTTCTAACCGTGCCCGTAAGGAGATTGTACACAATATGCGAGTCGTGTAAAATCAGACAATAGGCTGTAGTAGTTGCAGGTATATTAGCGGAAGTTTCTATTTCTAGTCTGACATCCACGGGACCAGATTTAATAGAATCGTTCTGTTTTGAACAATCGATTACAAAGAGAGGACAATCTGTAAAAGATTGTAAATCTAGACTGGGCAAGGACTCGTGCGTATAGTACGATTCTTGGAATCTATGGTACATTTCGTACAATGTGGAAATATCGCCGTTAATATTATCGTAAGGAAAATACTGTGAATTTAGATAGAGTTTTAAATTTGAAAGGCCGCACTTGTCAAACACAGAGGCATCCTTTTTGATCTGATTTTTTCTATCTGTTTGGAAGGCTAGAATAACATAGCGTGGTTTTTCCAGCTGATTAGCGGTTTTAATTGTCCACGAAATCTGATTTGTTTGCGGCACTATTGGATACTCGTGTAACTCCCAACTACGAAACGGAACATGGACAGGTTCGTCTCTTTCGATCATTTTCAAAAGATTCAATCGGAGTGAATCTGAAACCGTCACATAGGGCACTCTCCAGTGTATACTAGTTATCTTTAGATTAACGGTTGTAGCATCATCACTGTATACAGCGTTCAAATCGGAGGCCGAACGTAAGAGCACTAGTTCCTGTTTTACGTTCAGTACAATCCGTTGGTAGTCTTCGAAAAAGCCCATCAACAGCTTCAATGGTACAGAGAGGGAAAAGTTTGAAGAGGTAGCCATCCCACCGGCTCCCAACCATCCTGCATTACTGAATTTATTCTTCTCACTCTCTCGCAACGACAATAGATTTTTAATGGTACTCGTGATGCCTACATTTCTCGTACGGTCCACTTCGCTACCGGCAAATTCGTATCTAATATCGTCAAATAGAAAGGCTACGGCATTGTTGACCAATTTCACCGTTGCAGCAGTGCCGTCCGCTTTTGTACCGCTCAGTGTTCCTTTTATATGCAATATACTACCAAACGGTGCTGTGATCACGTCCTGTTGATTTATGGGAATACGAATTTCATCGTTATTGCCGTACGTTGACGACGCATAAGGTCTGTGCGAATGATATTCCAGACCACTGATGACGTCATTGTATTCTGCTGCACTATCTATTGCCAGTAGATCCATTTTTCACTTTAAATCCCAAAGCCGAGAGAAAACGTATATTTCTAGCTGTTAACTCTGTCGAGTTTGAACGTACACTGATACTGTTCTTATAACGTTGTCCATTAAATACGAGACCCATTTCTACGTAAATGCAATCGGACAGAAACTGATTCTTCTCTGAAATTTATAGGTACTTCGTTCTGATCTCTAAGGCTTACGGTGATGTTATGAATGGTTTTCACGTTGACTGGTAAATATATTACAGTCGTCGGTATTTCGACAATCTTGTACCCCGGAGCCACTTGTGGGTAAAACTCGTGTATATTGTGTGATTCTTTTCCATTTTGAAATGACCCAGTTACAATATTACACGCAACTCTAATAACATTCACTCTTATAATATCGACGGGGAGCTCAGATTCGTGTCTTTGGTCGGCTGATAAATTCCCATTATTGAAACCGAGTAATTTTCCTATAGATCCGTCTTTAAAATGAATAGTCTTTGAACACTTAAGTTCCGTTTTAAGTGTGTTATTGTTCGGCTTGAGTGAAAATGTCACTCCCGACGGCAGTTGGGTTTTGATATATTTTTCAATATCCTCAATTTCGTACGAACCTGTCGGTATGTTAACGGTCACTTCATAATTATCGTTTTGATCTCCACCGAGATACAATTTATTATTAATTCCCTCTTCGATATTGGGAATGGAATTGTACACAGCAAGATCAATGAGACCGATTTCCCACTCTCCATTGGATAGATCAATCGGTGGAAAGAAATCACACCAAAGTGTAGAACTATTTCCGTTTAAAACAATACTCATGGTAGTAGAAACTTTAAGCACAAATGTCCACAGACGACTGAAGTGTCACTTTGATGTCGCTTGTAATTATAGTGAATATTAGCGTTGGAACCAAAATATCTAGTCAGTTCGAGTGGAGGTCTAAGATTTCCAAAACTGTCATAGTATTCTACATTTACACCGCGCTTTTTATAACACACCCAATGTGTACCTTCACCCGTGCTACTATCGAGGTTGACAATGGCGGATTCGTTTTTCAACGGCCCCGTCGGGGGAAGATTATCCCTCATAAAAACACCTCTGAAATACGGTATCCTCACGGCATATTTCTCTAAATCAATATTCGTTAACGGTCTGTTTGGTAATGAATCAATCAAACTTTTTTTTTATTGATCTTCTTCTTCTTGGTTTTGCCTATCAGTCCCCTGCCTTTTGGATACGGTTTGAGATACAGACCAGTGCCTTTTGCATATGGTTTGAGATACAGACCGCTGCCTTTTTGATACGGTTTGAGATACAAACCCCCACCCAACAAGAGACGTTTCCCTCCACCTCCCAATTTGGATTTCGCTTTCATGGCCGTTGTTACAGCCCACGCTGCTGCCCGTTCACCCATAGACGCGTTACCCGATTTGACTCGACTCCAAGCCCGTTCTGCTAAAATTTTATCCGCTTCTCTACGATGCTCCGAATCACTGTATTTGCTGTACGCTATATCGTGCTCTTTACACGCTTCGTCCAGCGGATTGACTCCTTTATCACCTCGGGCTAATCTCTCGGCTAACTTTGTACCCGGACCGCAATAGTTGTAAGAGGGTAAATGGAGTTCTACAGGCAATAGATCTATAGCCTTGTTTAAAACCTTATCACCAACGCTTAAAATTCCAGAAACGAGACCACGGCCCTTTTTGACCCTTGTTGTTCGTCCCTTTGCCATTTCTATACTGAATCAATACTCAAGGGTGCAACGTATTTATGGTGTCGTCGCGAAAAAATTGGTTATAACTTATCGCTTGAACCCCATAGTGATCTCCAGTTCGTTACTCGGTCTTTGGAAACATCCACTTTACTGTATTCTCTCTTAATAACACGAGCGAATTCTATAAGTTCCGACTTACTGTACGCCTTAAAACCATTTTCCAACGCTTTTATAGAGCCGGCCAATTGTGTCACTGTAATTGCATCCGTATCGACATCGCCTTTGGCGACATTACAGATACGTTTCCCCTCGGCGTTAAAACAATCGCCATTTTTCAACAACAACACATTGTTCCTTATCCACGTCTCCAATTCTCGAATGTATTTTTTCAACTGTCTTAAATTCACTACATCCATATCGTCGACGGCATCGGCTACACTGGTTATCCTCTTATTTTCAGCATTGAAAACCGATTCACCGGATGTCGGTGATTGGTGTAGATGTACGGTATTTTCCATGAGGAAAATCAAAGTGACAGCATCATCGGCGTAGACGGGAGAACCGACACTTGCAATTCGACGATGAAGAAAATAATACCCCATATGGTCGGATACAATACTTTTATTGTCAACGTACATCTTATTGGCGGCGTCCGTCTTACTAGAGGGATACTTTAAATTACAGATGCTAGCGTTACGAGCATCAAAGGCTCCCGCTTCCATCTCATCGCTCCCCTCCAAATTTTTCAAGAGAAAATTTTTCCTGGCGTATGCTATGTTGACGGCATCACCGTCGTCTATAGGTTCACCTACATCTTGTATTCGACTCTGTTTAACGGAATAGTCGGTCATAAGTTTAATCGGTGTTAAAGATTCGAGATATCCTCTAGTTACAGCGTCATCGGTATCTTTAGTCGGACCCAGACCGCCCAAGGGTATGCCCTTTGTGTGATATTTTTGTGCGACTTTATCAAAGGTTATACACGTCTTATCCACAGTGTCTAGATTTACAGCATCTTTTTCCGTTAGAGGAGCGCCTACATTACGCAAGAGTTTACCCTTTATATCGTAGTTCCCCTCAGGGGTAAGGTCGTACCCTCTAACTATCGGTTGGGTGGAGGAGGATAAAGCCTTTCTCACCGAATAACGTCCAAACTTGTCGACACTCATCGTATTAATGTTCTTATTTTTGCAATTCCCGCGCCTTTTTTAATTCCAGCTTCTTTTAGTTCTTCTATAATAGAAGCTATCTCATTTGCATGTCCCGTGTGTCCTGCATCGTGAGATGCCAACAAATGTCTCAGTCTGTCACACAACTCATTCGGATCGTCCCAGTATGAATAACCTCTACCGCTAACTTTTTTAGGTGGAAATAACTGCTCTATAATGTTTCTATATTTCATAGATTTGTTACGATTAACTTGTCCGTTCGGATCGTATAATCTTTTGTGTGCACTGGATCTCACACAGATATCTCTATACGCTCGTAAATCGGCCTCGGTATATATATCATCATCGGGTATACGCTTAAACACCAACTCGTACAATCCTGGCGTCCCTTTATAGTGAACTCCGTCAATTATAATCTCACCATCGTCCGACAGCTGAAGAGTCTTGTTACCGATCATCATAGAGTCGGCTCCGATTTTCGGTCCGTAACTGTGATCTATATTCTGACTACCGGCGGTATCTTTAATCATTTTGAGCATATATTTTCGTGCCAGCGGATGTGCGAAAGTACTGTTTACCCATTGTTCAGATTCACTTTGCCCTACAGGTGTGGACAATAGTTCCCTTACACTGGGCTGCGGTCGGTCCGGAGTCTCTGCAATTACTTCGGTATCCATAAAATCAACACTGGGAGTAGCCGGTACTTCCCCCCACTCTTCATTTTTCTCTTCCTCACTCTCGCTGCTCCACTCATCCGCTATTTCCGGCTTTTCATCCAACTCTTCTTCTTCTTCGGGTTTAATTTCTTGTTTCGGCAAAAACACTCCACTCTTCTGCAACTCTTTAATTATCGGTGTGTATTTCTTAGTATACATTCGTTCCTCTTCGACCTCTCCGTACCTCAACTGTCTGTACTTTTTCTTTATAGCCTTGCGCAATCTGGCTATCTCCAGCGTTAGATGCTCTCTCTTCCCAGACATGTTGTAGAATGACGATTGTTGCAAGTATCAAGCCTTTTGTACCTTAAAAATCTGTTACAATTCGATCAAAACCAATTCTAAATCTTCCATTCTCCGGTTCACTGTCCTTGTCTATTACAACGAATCCATGTTTATCTTTCCACGCGGTTGCACAAATGTTTTTAAATGCACTAAACACCATGTCAGTGTTTACGTGATCATTGTAAATGTGTCGTAAATTGAGATCGTCCTGCTTGAAAAGGACCAAGAGATTGGCATTGTCTCGAATCAATTGTTTGGGAATCCTGCTGTACGTCTGCCCTAAGTAGAAGGAATCTATATTATTGTGACGTCCCATGGTGAAATAGTTACGTATATTGTCGTGTTTCTCGCAAGCTATGTCGTCAAATATTATTATCGAATTTGGCTCCGCTTCACTAGGATGGATGACATTTTCGTTGTCCGTGTATGTGTAATAACCAATTTCTTTGGTATTTCCCAGAATAGTTTCCAAAAACTTGTACTTTGGCTGCTGGAGTGATTTAGAAAATACATAGACGTTGGCAAATTTCAGGCCATTTGGATTGAAGAGCAGATTAAATAGCACATTAGTCTTGCCACTGTTTGATGGGCCGCACACTATAGATCGAACTGTGTTTGGTAATAAAGAACTGTGACGGTGCATTGTTGACCCGCCGCCTCCTGCAACAACGTCAAAGTTTCTTACACGTAGTTTATCCGCTGTGTTTTTTAAACGCATTACGCAACGTTTGTCTAAATACTGTGGAAAACTAACAGTGCTATCCTATTAAATACCTAAACAACAAGCTTGGTTTTATCAATCCAACTGTCGTGTTCCTTGTCAAACCCTAACCACCGCACCAGTACTTTGTTACCCTTTTTGCGTAATACTTTTTCAACAAGATATACGTTGCCGATCTTTGACCTGCTTAATTCTTCGGCATAGAATCCCCCTTTTAGAATGTCACCTTTCGAGTCTTGTAGAATGTACGTTACAGGATTGGTCGGTACAACGGCGTACACGGTAAACACTTCGTTTGTCCAGTTGGGTAGATATCCTTTGGCAAAAGTCTTTTTAAATTTCGATATTCTAACTTTGTCGTCCACTTTAAATCGCGCCAGTGCTTTTGTACTCTTGCGTGCTGTTTTGTCCAGTAACATTTTCTCGTGCTTTTTCAACACTTGAGCGGGTTTCATGCCTATAGTACTGTGCACAGTGTTATTGTAGGTCTTTACTACGTTTTTCAACAGCTCCACCCACTCGTAACTACCGCGTGCCGTAAATTCACGCCACATTATATTTTTCAAAGTACGGTTCAGACGCTCAACCATAGACGCTTTCTTGTCTGAAAAAGTGGCGTAGTGATTTATATTGTATTTTTTCATTAATCTCTTTACGTGCATATTGAAAAACTCCTTCCCCTGATCGGTCTGAAAGTTATTCATAGGATGTTTTTTCAGTATCGGTTCTAACGCTGTAGATACGTCTAGAGCCGACTTTGTCTTTAGCGGTTCTGCAAACGCAAATTTTGTTAGACAATTTATCATTGTCAGTATATATTTGTAGCCTCGGTTTTCCTTAGCATATGGAATCATTTCCACTAGATCGGCTTGATAAAGGTCGTTAACTCCTTTCAGTGTCACACTACGTGTTTTGAAATTTCTTCGAGCGGGCTTGTGGAGCTCCGCCGCAATGGCTCGCCTTACATCCATTAGGTAAATGAGTGTGTTTACAGATTGGTGGCACTATTTATTTCGTGGAGATACTCTGGTGCAGGTAATCTCGAAATTATCGCTGCTTGTTCCCGCCTCACCGTTGCTTTGGATTAGTCCGCCAAAAATTGTCCATAAGAGATCGACAGAGATTTCGGAAGCTTTACGAAAAGCAACGTATCCAGGCGTCTTTGTTTTAAAATTGAGACTAGTAAAAGTAAAGCCCAACAGATCACCATCAGCTGTTCCATTTTTCATTTTGTCCACCAAACATTCAAAGCCTCTTTTTATCCAATCAATTTCCGTGACATTCTCGGGTGGTGGATGAAATTTAAACTGAATTTTAGTCCTTAGAGTACGAAATTTTTTCGTCACCCTACTTTGCGAGGAAACAATGTAAATTGGCTCCATAGTTCTTGTCAAGTAACTCTAACCGTGTGAGTCACCTTGTTTTAACTTGTTTGACCGGTGCTACACTCTGGTAGTGTAGATGGAGTAACCTGTGGACACTCTCCTTTCAGCGAGTAGTACGCATGCGCACTGTTACGCACTGTTGTACAATCCGGCTAGACCTGTCAGAACCTGACCTACACACCTTGGAATGGTAGCCGAAACGAGGTAGTCGACGCGACCCCCCTTTCTTACCTATATGAATATTGTTGGAGGGGGGTAGAGGGATTTGGCCTGAGACCGATATGCTGTCACTTCCACACACGCTGGGAGGTGGTGGTGGTGGGGGGTTCCCGCAGCCAGTGGGGGGTTCCCGCAGCCGGTGGGGGGTTCCCGCAGCCGGTGGGGGGTTCCCGCAGGGGGGAGCAAAGTCCGCGGGTCGAGGTATATCGGTTGGATGTTTGGGTTGCTAAAAGTGTATGTCGGTTGGAAAATCGGTTGCTAAAAGTATATTTCGGTTGGTAAAAGTATATTTTGGTTGGTAAATCGGTTGGTTTCGGTTGGTAAATCGGTTGGTTGGTAAATCGGTTGGTAATTTCGGTTCGGTTAAATAGTGGCCAGACTAACACCCGTTTGGACTGTGGTAAGCATAGGTTTAGGCAGGAATTAAGTCTAGGTTAACAATGTCTTAACACGATACATAAACACATGTGCTACACCCTGGTAGACAACGGAGGAAACTATGTTTAACACATTAAATGTACCTAGGTCGTGGTGGGCAAAAGTAGGAAACTCTAATAGGTTAGGTTAACTATCTTAACACATTATATAAATATATAACACATTATATATATATATATATATATATATATATATATATAACACATTATTGTAACAGCTGATTGGCTGTGGATGGGTAAAAGTAGGACACTTATAGGTTAGGTTAACTATCTTAACACATTATATATAACACATTATATATATAACACATTATTGTAACAGCTGATAGGCTGTGGTAGGCAGAAACTTATAGGTTAGGTTAACACAAGCACATTACAATTTGGACACTACTATTTGTTGTCAGAGTAACCTAGAGGTACGACTCAGAACCCATACCGTAAGACGTACGCGAGTTTTTCGCGGTCGCGAAAAACTCGGTAAGTCTTACGGTAAGGGGTTCGTGTCCGAACTTCTACGAAATGTTCTGGCGTTGGCGGATTATATACCGCGTTAAATATCCGACTTGTAATACTATGAGGTTAGGTTAACTATCTTAACACATTATATAAATATATAACACATTATATATAACACATTATAGTAACAGCTGATTGGCTGTGGATGGGCAAAAGTGGGAAACTTTAGGTTAACTATCTTAACACATTATATAATTATATACCACATTATTGTAACAGCTGATAGGCTGTGGATGGGCTAAAGTAGGACACTTATAGGTTAGGTTAACTATCTTAACACATTATATATATAACACATTATTGCGGTTACAACATGGCGGCTTATATACTGCGTTAAATATCCGACTTGTAATACTATGCACGATAGCTCAGTCGGTAGCGTGTCCGCCTTCGAATCCAAACTTCACAGGTTCGAATCCCGCTGGTATTAAAAAAGTTAAGTGTATGACGTCATGTGTGTATGGCGTCTTGTGTGTGTCTCGACAACAATACGTCACAGGTGGGGGGGGACCAATGGGGGAAGGGAAGGGGCCTAAAGGGGAGGGGCCTACAGGGGAGAAGCAAGGGGAGGGGTGGGAGGAGGTGGGGGGACCAATGGGGGAAGGGAAGGGGCCTAGAGGGGAGGGGCCTAAAGGGGAGGGGCAGGGGGAGGGGTGGGGGGACCAATGGGGGAAGGGAAGGGGCCTAAATGGGAGGGGCAAGGGGGAGGGGCAAAGGGGGAGGGGCAAAGGGGGAGGGGCAAAGGGGAGGGGGGAGGGGGAGGGGAGGGGTGGGGGTACCCCCACCATTTTTGTGCCAAACCGTCGGGAACTCTACTATCCAGCTGGGTTACCTTGATACTGCCAAGCATGTGAGCCTCACAGTTATGACGTAACGATGTTACAATGCCAGATATTAGTTCTGGCAAGTTTACTTTTAATTTTAGCCATCCAACTCAAATTTTGAAGAAATTACAATATTTAATTCGCTAATACAGAAAATCACTGCAACGGCTGCCTATTGTTAACCTTAAAGTAATGTTCATATGTAAATATCATTAGGTAATACTGACAGTTAAAATAATAGTTTGGATGTTCATGAACAAGTTCCCGCCTATTACATTTCGATAAGAAAGTGATAAGACAACACACAGCTGTTTGTATCAATATGACTTAAATCCATTTTATCCCTGGAACACTACTCATTCGTAAAAATTACGACCCGCCCTTTGTAAAATTCGGAAAACTCGTAGATAAAAGACGGACACGCTCTGTCTTTTTGTTTACCTTCCTGCCATTGTGAATAGAGGCCACTGTCTCTTCGGCTAAGCTCAAAGTTGAACCGTTATTACCGTACTCAAGCTCGCGTCGTATATTTTACGAAAGAATAGTGTTTGCGAAAGTTTTAACTATTAGGTGTTTGAATATTCTTTTTGTAAATTATTGTTTTTATGTTGTTAGTTTTTAGTGTTGTAAATAGTTTATTGTGTAAATAGTGATTTTAGAGTTCAAAGTATTTGATTTAGCTACTAACTGTATATTAATCGCGGAAAGGAATGTGATTCTCAGTGAAGACAGGACTCTAATTTTGGCATTTTTGGCATTCTACCTAATGAACTTATTGTAAATCATTTTTCTCTCTTTATATAAATTAAACACTTATAAATGATGTATTTTATGAATATCCGATAATTTTTTCCAATAAAATAATATTTATATTTTTTTCGATTTTGTACTTGTAGTGGTGGTAAAAGACTTTTTTTTACAGTTAAAATATGCAGGAGTTCATTGTTAAATATTTTTAAAAACACTTAAAAACAATAAAGGATTTAATATAAAAAAATAATCAACACTAAGGTAAAGTTTAAAAAATAATAATAAAAATAAAAACAGAAAGTAGTAAAATTTACGAATGAATAGTGATCACGTAACAATGAACTAAGAGTAGTGATCTAGGGTTAAATGCATAAAAAGACTAAATTTTAAGTTCCTGGAAGAAATTCAAAATGGCGGATCCAATTTGGCGTCAGAAATATGATAAACTAACGTAAAAGGAAATTAACAACTAAATAGGGTTCACCTAATAATTATTGAAATATTTAAAAAGGAACAACTTTTCTGAAACTCGTAGGCAATAATGAAAGTTACATTTCTCTCTACATCGTGTCAAAGTAGTGCATGACATTTTGTAGGGACGTTTATTATTATGGGTGTGTGAGAAAGGTAGTGCAATCTTTGTATAACTTTATTTACTAGGACATCCTCATCTGCGGTCAGTATTAAAACGTAATATCTCATTCACAAAAGCATGTTGATTAGATTCCAGGTTTCGTTGAGGTATTCATTTCCTTACAAAGTAGGACTGCATTAATTGAAAGAATCCAATCTCGTTTTATATTGTTACGATTACTTTGCGCAGCCATGAGTAGTATTGTGTGAGTCCAAAACTCTGCCAGTAAATCCCTTTAAAATGATGTACAACTCGGCCTATACTTTTAATTAAGATTTTCTTTGTACTCCTAATTGGACGTCCCCCTCTCATCCTACACTGTCACTCATGGTGTGCAACAATAATTCTCTAGATTCATAGTGTAAGTCTAGGTTTTCAGCTTTCCAGTCTCATCCAAACAACAAAAATTAAACCAATGCAGGACTTGTACACCCGGTATATGAAAAAGCTTCATAGAAGATTTTTGGCTTCGCACGTATTACTTCCGAATCGGCGTTAATGAAAAATGACTACCAATACGTTTTGGTTGGTTTTTCGAGGCTAAATTTTGGAAAAACTTGGGCAATCTTTTTTGGAAATTTCAGTATTTTCAGTTTCGGAACCAGTAATTTTATAGTTATCAAAATATTTTTTTAAATAATATTCACCGGATATATCCTATATAATAACAGCTTTATTAAAGTCAGTCCACTCCATTGTACTATAAAGCACTGTACAGACAAACTAACGGTATTCCAAAAACGAGTTTTCTGGATTCCTTCACATAATATATATGCGATCCCATCCCAATACTACGTAACCTATATATGAGATTGTAAAAAACAAAGATACAAACTAAGGTCAAAAATTGGAGGAGACTGCCACACAACGAAAATTTAAAAAGATTTTTTCTCAAAGCTGACTATAACGATAGTTATAAAATTTATTGTATAAATCAAATTATTGTATTTGTCGTCTATCTCTAAAAATAGTAATTCCCAAATTACGTATGAAAAAAGGAACACTAGCCATTGGCGCCGTTTCAAAATTTCAATATCTCAAACTCTGTACAAAATTTCGAAGAAATTAAATTTACAATTCAAAACAAACTGTCAAACAGAATATAATAAAAAAGTAACAGTTTTACAACTTGGGAAAACCCTTACAAAGATCGAAAAGGCACAACAATAAGAATAACAACGTAAAGCACACACAATTATATTGTAACATTAAAATATCTTTTACTATATAATATATATAGTACGAGAAAGTGAATATCTGATGAAACAATCAGACAATTCTAATCCAGTAGGTCGTTGTGTTCTACTACCGGGATTTGTCAACCACAGCTGTTACTCGTACTTTTATCATTAGGGCTATAATGATTCCGGGTATCTATTCTTTCATTATCATTATGTGTTATTGCGAACATATGATTGAAGTTCCATTCATAATGATGGAGAGAATGTAGTTCAGTTACAAGTTATAAAACGATTTTACAATAAAGAAATCCTTGTGATTGTATTTTGTCTTAAAAACCTTTCGATGATCATCATATTATAAAAAAAGGAAGACATCAAATAAAGACATAGTCCTTGAATAGAGTTGGAGCTGAAAAGGAACAAGAGTTTGTCAAGAGAGACAAGATAGGAGAGATGAAAGAGAGAGAGAGAGAGAGAGAGAGAGAGAGAGAGAGAGAGAGAGAGAGAGAGAGAGAGAGAGAGAGAGAGAGAGAGAGAGAGAGAGAGAAACCAAGACGACTTGTAATAGGTGTAGGAGCTAGCTAGTGGTTTCGGGATTGCCAAGTCTATCTCTAGTAACTGCGTCCTTCCATAGAAACGATGACATCTAAGGCTATGCAATTTCTGGCACCATTTTTTTTTACTTCCTCAGTACACTCCCTCTAGGGTAAGTTTGTAAATAAAAGAACCGATCTCCATTTTTTGACTAATCTCCACATTTCAATGAAACCGTAAAACCGATTACAATAGTGGCAATAAAAATTAAAAGTTTTTATTAACAATTTTATATTAGGCCAGTAGAATACAAGGGGGGGGGGAGCAAGCTTAGTCCATACCCTGGGTAAAATGAAGACTAATTTAGTTCCTGTTAAATACAAGGTGTGGAGATGTTGGATGTTATGGCATTGCAACATATCCACATCTCTAATCTGTATGTGTAACAAAACAACAGTACTTGACTAAATCTATACTTTTTTCATGTATTTTTGGGTTGTATCGCTTTCTTTCATCTTATCTATTAGATCGTTCTTTATTTTTGTAGTAATTTTTTCTGCATTATAGGAAATGGTAAAGTCTTCAACATTTTCAGTTGCATAAATGTGTCTAAAATTAAACGTAAGGTACTTAGTAGAAATAAAATCTAAAGTGATTTGCGAGGCGTTGTAACTTGAAACGTCGAATAATTCTGTTGTTTTTATACCTGTGAAGGTTAGGTTAGGTTAGGTTGGGTTAGGTTAGGTTAGGTTAGGTTAGGTTAGGTTAGTTTAGGTTAGGTTAGGTTAGGTTAGGTTGGGTTAGGTTAGGTTAGGTTAGGTTAGGTTAGGTTAGGTTAGGTTAGGTTAGGTTAGTTTAGGTTAGGTTAGGTTAGGTAAGGTTAGGTTAGGTTGGGTTACGTTAGGATAGGTTAGGTTAGGTTAGGTTGGGTTAGGTTAGGTTAGGTTAGGTTAGTTTAGGTTAGGTTAGGTTAGGTTAGGTTAGGTTAGTTTAGGTTAGGTTAGGTTAGGTAAGGTTAGGTTAGGTTGGGTTAGGTTAGGTTAGGTTATGTTAGGTTGAGTTAGGTTAGGTTAGATTAGGTTGGGTTAGGTTAGGTTAGGTTAGGTTGGGTTAGGTTACTCCCATGCCAACTCACAACTTGACAATCCTGAGGCAACTTCGTTAGCTCTACATCTTTCCTATCAGTTCTTTGTTGACCAACTCTTCTTCTATTCTAAACTTGACGCTAATAACTATTCCAGGGCTACAAGGTTAGGTTAGGTTAGGTTAGGTTAGGTTAGGTTAGGTTAGGTTAGGTTAGGTTAGGTTAGGTTAGGTTAGGTTGGGTTAGGTTAGGTTAGGTTAGGTTAGGTTAGGTTAGGTTAGGTTAGGTTAGGTTAGTTTAGATTAGGTTAGGTTAGGTTAGGTTGGGTTAGGTTAGGTTAGGTTAGTTTAGGTTAGGTTAGGTTAGGTTAGGTTAAGTTAGGTTAGGTTAGGTTAGGTTAGGTTAGGTTAGGTTGGGTTAGGTTAGGTTAGGTTAGGTTATGTTAGGTTGGGTTAGGTTAGGTTAGGTTAGGTTAGGTTAGGTTAGGTTGGGTTAGGTTAGGTTAGGTTTTGGTTAGTTTGGGTTAGGTTAGGTTAGGTTAGGTTGGGTTAGGTTACTCCCATGCCAACTCACAACTTGACAATCCTGAGGCAACTTAGTTGGCTCTACATCTCTCCTATCAGTTCTTTGTTGGCCAACTCTTGTTCTATTCTAAACTTGACGCTAATAACTATTCCAGGGCTACAAGACGTTATTTCTACTTTCTACCCTCTGTGTCACACTATTGTGAGTATGAGCTTGGCAATCCCGAGTACCCTAACTGGATCTACAGCTGATTTCGTGTAAGATACCCCTCTTTGATCTAGCCAATCTGGATTTTATTGACCAACCCAGACCGCTATTAGATTGTTCGACGTTTAGGAGTCTATTATACGTTCCTATCTTTTCATTTTCTTCTTTTTTTACATCTATAATGACCGAGTGTTTTTTTTGGGCTATGAGCAACAAGACACAAACGTACAGTATGTTTTTTTTTCTTTTAAATAAGACTGAATGTGAAGTTTTAAACAACAAGGAAATAGAATAGAATAGTTTTAGGTTAGGTTAGGTTAGGCTAGGTTAGGTTAGGTTGGGTTAGGTTAGGTTAGGTTAGGTTAGGTTAGGTTAGGTTAGGTTAGGTTATGTTAGGTTAGGTTAGGTTAGGTTTGGTTAGGTTAGGTTAGGTTAGGTTAGAAATAGAATAGAATAGTTTTAACTAAGTGGTTAGGTTAGGTTAGGTTAGGTTAGGTTAGGTTAGGTTAGGTTAGGTTAGGTTAGGTTAGGTTAGGTTAGGTTAGGTTAGGTTAGGTTAGGTTTGGTTAGGTTAGGTTAGGTTAGGTTAGGTTAGGTTAGGTTAGTTTAGGTTAGGTTAGGTTAGGTTAGGTTGGTTTAGGTTAGGTTAGGTTAGGTTAGGTTAGGTTAGGTTAGGTTAGAAATAGAATAGAATAGTTTTAACTAAGTGGTTATCACCCGACGATGGACGATAATGTCCGAATCACGTGTAGTGTAATGAAATATATGACAATATAAACTGAAAAAAAAAAAGAATTAATCAAGGATTGCTGGCGGTAAGACAAAGATAATAAATATAATAGAATAGTTAGATTTGCAAAGTGTATGTTTATGCTCTCTAGACGAAGCCTTACTACGCGGACATTATCCACTCCCCATTAAAGATTAGATAATTAAATAAAGCCTAATCCATATTAACGTCAAACATTAAACATTTTTTATGATTTAATTATTTCCTACTTGAATACTTATTTACCATTCTTATTAAAGCAATTACCACTTACTACATGTGTAATCAGCGTAGGCAAATATCATTATTCAGAAAAACCTGACTAGTTTTTTTTTTGAGACGAAATAAATCTTTTATTTTCCGCCTTAAAATCTCCCGCGCATTTTCAGGGAAAACTGGAGGCGCCCCAAGGATTTTGCTTTCACTCCAATTCCGTAAAAGGCGTTCTTTATTGCTTTCCTAACGCAAGAACTGGATAATAAATAGAATATAAACTTTGCCAATTTTTTTCTGCAAATCTCTATTGCAGTTTATGTTTTACTTAGAGAAAAGTCTTCGTGGCCTCACTAAAGCGAGTAGGGGGATTGACAATCCAGAGGGAACCTAGCTAGTCTACACCTTTTTTTTATACTTTTGATAAAGATCCTTCTATTTCATGTTATGTATCGGATATTTTTTACAAACACTTGTTCATTTTTGATTCCAACGCTATTAGAGTATTCGAGGGTGAAGGGTATTTATTTTGTTTTTCTTCTTTTTTAATACGGCGATGATGATCGACAGGTATGCTGCCTTTAATGAACAAAAACATAGAGTGGAATTATTGCTGTGATTGTATTAGTTTTCAGTTATTCTGAATTTGACAAAGAGTTAAAAACACACTGCACTACCTTTCACACACATTCAACTACTAGAAAGATGAAGCATGGCTTCAGCCTTGGATTTCTTTCTTAGATTGTTAATTTCAGTTCCCAGCATAATCCCAACCTACCGGTGGCTCTTTTCACATATCCTACGTTTAAGATTTAACCTATCACATGATAACCGGAGTTGAGACGTCTTCTCGAAAGGTAGTGTATCAGTTTCATATTACAAAATTACGCCAAATGTTCGATAAACTATATCAATAATATAACATTAATTAGATTTTTTTAATGTCCAGGTGAATGGATGAAAGAAAGGTTATTTAAAATGACCCTCATGGTCGCCAGATTAATATCAGCTATATTTTGAGGGGACACACACACCTAAAGTTAGAAATTTATACCAATGCCGACAAATCACTCCAGAATAAGTGTGGACGTCTTCAGCAACATGTATATTATTACAAAGAAGCTGGAAGTACAAATTTTAAACATTTAATAAAATGACACAACTAACTAGTGTAATAAACTGTGTAAAAATAATTCAAACAGTTGTTCACTCGCTCATACCAAAAAACTAAATGAGAACCATTCGTTCCCCAAAGTTGTCAGGTAATATTTGTCGTTATTTATATTCTATAAGGATATATATAATGTTATTTGTAAGTTCAAAACTCGAAACATCCTTTTATGAATAGTTTTGGTTTCTGTCATGTGTCAACTGCCATAACTGTAACTTTCGTTAGTCCTTCCACAATCCTTTCAAGTACGACCATTCATCTGGTCGTACTGGACCGCGCCACTACGATCAGTGCAACTGCAACACTCTTACGAGAATCACTGATTGTAATTAACAGTGGTTTGTTTTAAACTGAATACTTTCCTATAACTTTAATTTAATACGTAACATAACCTAGTCTAACCTAACCTGTTCGAATTTTTCGTAAAGAAAAATGTAGATATAATTTATGGTAACGAAAAACACCACAAATAGGTTAGGTTATTATACTCGTACATATTTGAAATAGCAGTATTATTTTAATTAGTTACTGTTTAATGATCTGTATTAATACACAAGTACTAAGTTGTCAAATAAAATGTTTCAAAATAAGCCAAAATCGATCCACCCGTGTGGGGCTCTAAGGAACAGACAGACAGAGACCAATCCAAAATGACTTTCTTTTAATCTCAGGGGAACTCAAAACTTAAACACCCTCAAAACATCGTCATCAACCCATCACGTAACTTTCCCTACATTATGAATATGTAAGAAAATAAAAATTAATCAAATTTAGGACGCAAATTCCCTACAACTATATTTAGGGTCCTAAGGTAAAACCAAGGACCATTATAATATCGGGTGCATGTCTGTCCGTCTCCCTACACAAACAAGACGGTAAATGCTATATACTCGTATTTCAAACTTTACATTTATATTCTTTGTATTGTCTCACATGGAGGACAATTAAAGTGGTAACAAATAATTGATAGGGGTAGTTAAAGCGCAAATATAGAGATTTTGTTTTTAACATTATGTATTGGATATGAAATAAAACTAGAAGTTATTCTAATTACGAATATATATGTTTAATTTATGAAAAAAATAATATGTTGGCTAAATTTAAAGTGGCAGATATCTCGAGCCCTCCCTCTGTAACTTTGAACACGGCGTTAACCTAAAAAAAAAAAATTAAAAGTATTTGAATTTTATATTGAATTACAGGGCGAAATATAACATTATAGCTCTTTATGTGACTAATTCAACCACACAGGATAGCGAAGCAGTTTTGATGAGATGTGAGACAAACAATTAAAAGATTAATTGGATTTTCATTGTTTTCTCTTCATTGGAGTCCGTAGGTAAAACCAAGTATCCTTACAATTTTGTCTGTTACAAATCTTACAAATGTGGACAATCCTTAACCGTGTGTTTACTGTACAATTTAAACTGCCGCTTAAAACACAATAACTGTCCCTATATGCCTATAGACTTTCAGTAGTCATTTTAACACACGCTTGACGCTAATATATATAAATTTTTTTACAAATGAGGGCTGAAAATAGATTTTAACCATCCTTACAATGAAGTGCTTGTTGGTGATCCACCTTACCGTAAAATATTTTCGTGTTTGATTTTACAACGCTTAAGTGTAAGTGGGTAGTAAGTACGGGGGATGGCAATCTACAACTTTTCTCCTTATCTATCAGGTGTCACTTGACCAACTTTTGTTCATTACCAACCCTTACACTAACTCTTCAAGAGTTAGGGGGTCTTTATTTTGTGTTCTTTCCCTTCTTTTTTTTTAACGGCGACGACGACCGATAGGGTTTTCACCCTTTAAACAACAAAATGAAATAAAAGTCCCGGTTTTCAAAGACTAAACTTAAACAGAAATTAAGTTTTTGACACGTAGTCATGCAGCAGGAACTATCCAGCCTTTAATCGTTTCTAGCAGTAGAAAGTGTAACATTATCAGATCAGCTGTAGTGTTAGTTTAATATCTTTGTATGTGTTTACTTTACGTTGTTTGTTCTTACATAAGTCAAGTAGAGAGATGTATAAAAATATGACGAGAAACTCTCTCTATCAAAATACAATCTTAAGATGAAATATAATAATAAATAAATGAAACGTTTTCATTCACTCCTCCTTTAAACGAAATACAAACTAATCAAAAATAATCGTCCAGAAAAATTTAAATTCTCTAGTTGTCAATAGCGAAATGAAAATTATCCACGGAGGCCGTCTTTGAAAGATATATTTATTTATTTAAATAAGAATCTATACTTAACATAATAGTCATTAAAAGCTGGATTTAAATCAAATACAATTTACGCCTAGGAAATGTTCAAATAAAGAAAATTTTGGCCTTATTAAATATATAATACAATATTACACTGACACAAGAAATGCGAACACAAAGTTGAGCCGTGGTTTTTATCTTAGGAGTTTATAGTGTATGGCCTTGTAGTCACGTTTTGTGATGAATTAACCGGAAAAATATTATTAAAACTGGTTCAACTTGGTATTTGTGATTTATTGTCAAACTAGTTCTGAAATATTTTATCTGAATACGTTTGTGTAGTCTCGGTTATTTTGACTGCTGAGGATTAGTTTGAGCCTTGGCTTCCATTTTTAGGTTGGTACTAAGAGCTACATAACGGACCAATAATCAAATTTGAAGGACAACTCACTCACAAGAACAAATACATATATGCAAAATCTATATAATTAAAAAAAAATTAATCAACTTAAAAACCACCATATAAAACACTTGCATAAACATTGTGTAAAAAATTGTCAGTAATCGGACGATACGTTTACGAATTACGATTTGAAATGGACACTTGTCTGAAAAGCAAAAATAACCTGTACTTTTTTTGTTCCAACCGCAATAAAAATAATATAACATTAAATAAACTCTTTACAACAATCAACACAGACATGGGAAATTATTGTAAAACATGATTTGTTTTAGGTCACTTGGTTGAAACTTCCAAACTCACGCGAGTATCCATATTTTTGCAACCAACAGTAGTTTTAGTTTACAACATAAAATCCTAAGAGCCTAGATTATGGTTCTTTTCATGTTTGTTATGCTTAGTTTATCACTTGATGAAGATAGTTGATCAATAATCTCGAAACGTCGTGTTAATATACACAAATCCTCGATTAAACTATATCACAAGAAAGAGAAAAAATGTTGTTACGACAGCCAAATGAAGACGTTGATAATTGTGGTAAAAAGATCGCTTTGGATGAACTGGATATAAAAAACTGAGGTTAGGTTAGGTTAGGTTGGGTTAGGTTAGGTTAGGTTAGGTTAGGTTAGGTTAGGTTACGTTAGGTACGGTTAGGTTAGGTTAGGTTAGGTTATGTTAGGTTAGGAATTAGAAGGACTCCCTAATAGGTATTTTAGAGAATATGGCGATCCATTCGTTTTGGACCCTTTGCAGTTCTTTTACAAAACTCTTTGAGATGTTATTAAGAAAACATATATATATATATATATATATATATATATATATATATATATATTCCACGAATGACATAGAATGAATAATTTTAAAAATACACTTTTTTGGGCACTCAAAATGAATTTCCAAGAAAAAAATATAACTTTTTTAAAATCACCTATTACATAACTTTCACTCTACAACATGTGAAAAAGTAAAAGCCAGGAAATAACCCTTGCTTCACGCTCTACTGACCCACACACCCACGCTACCGTGTGTTGTGTCCTTTCTGTTTAAATTCTTCTTTTATAATTACACTGGAATGAAATTCAGGAAATCATTACTCGTGTACCAAGACACTAATCGATTAGGCTTGGCATGTTCATGCATTACAGTTGATTATATCGTATGTTAATACATTTAAATAAACAGCTGAGCATCTTAATTATTTATCGACTATACGATTTTTGGCTTTTCATAGCCTCAGGAAACCGAAAAAGTTATTTTCAACGTCCGTATGTTCGTAAGCAAGGTGACGCTCATAAGAACATGATATTTGGTGTAGAGGATTAGAAGCCACTCATGTAGAAACCTATTGAAATTCAGAAAATGACAATGATGGAGCCGGTTGGGTTAGGTTAGGTTAGGTTAGGTAAGGTTAGGTTAGGTTAGGTTACGTTAGGTTAGGTTGGGTTAGGTTAGGTTAGGATTAGAAGCCACTCATGTAGAAACCTATTGAAATTCAGAAAATGACAATGATGGAGCCGGTTGGGTTAGGTTAGGTTAGGTTAGGTTAGGTTAGGTTAGGTTAGGTTAGGTTAGATTAGGATTAGGTTAGGTTAGGTTAGGTTAGGATTGGTTAGGATTAGGTTAGGTTAGGTTAGGTTAGGTTAGGATAGGTTAGGTTAGGTTAGGTTAGGTTAGGTTAGGTTAGGTTAGGTTAGGTTAGGTTAGGTTAGGTTAGGATTAGAAGCCACTCATGTAGAAACCTATTGAAATTCAGAACATGACAATGATGGAGACGGCTGGGTAAGTACCATGATGGAACCCATCATTTTTTGAAATTATTATGTCTTATTGTTTATAGGTGAAAAACTTCTCCATCGTCGTTGTCTTTTAAAAAAAAGGAATAAAACAGCATAAACTAAAGACACATATTCCTCGAGTCAAGGTCAGAAGGGAACAAGAGTTAATCCAGAAACACCTGATTGCAAAATTAAAGGAGAAGGATTTACCTCAAGACTAGATCCTGCTAGGACCTTTGGAATATCACGCTAGTACTATGTCCCAAGGTTGTTATTTTTACCAGGTTTTAATTAGTTTGGTTTCCGTCATATCTGTCATTCTATTGCTTTGTTGTGCAGCTAAGTTATTCTGAGATAAAAGTGGCGCATCGTAAAGATCGTTCGTTAAATATTGTATCTCTCTGGTGTGCAATAATTACAATTAATAGATAAAAACTTTCTATTTTTTAGTAAAACAAAAAGTGTTTCTTTTATTAAAATGGAATACCACCAAGTACCTACTTGGTAAAATTGTTTCATTCTTTTGTGTTAGCAAAACAAAAGCTGATCGAGATTCAACAGATGACCTCAAAAATGTTTTTGTTACATATTATCTTGTTTGTCAAAAATTAACAGTGCTCTAGTGCCCCAACCCGTGGACCGATTTTAATCAAATTTTGTGTGAGAGCATATTTTAGCCATATAAAGAAAACTGTTATTAAATCAAGTCGCTATAAGAAAAATCAAAACGTACGATTTTATAAAAATCTGTTATAACGGTTTTGATAAAAGTTTGCTCAAATGCAGCCTCTAAAGACCCAAACAAAAAGTATTGGTTGCCATCTCTCCAAGAATCCCAGTAAAAAAATTATAATAAAATCATCAAACCCTCAGTTCGCAGCTTCCAGGTTTTGCTAAAACACAATATGCAATCATTTTGTTTCACGTAAAAACAGGAGCAATATAATATGACACACATACAAAACATTTCCTGCATTTACTTTTTATAATGTTGGGCGTAGTTACAAACTTGCTTACATTTTTGTTCATAACTTGTTATTCTACGCAGTTTTAGTGTTACGGGTTTCTTTACAGTTATTGGAATAGGTCAAACTTCCTGCTAACACACAACTATGTGTTAATCAACTGAGCGTCATGTATTACTTTCAGATCCTGTGCATACAAGAGATTCCTGAAATATCTGTAGAACTATGGTTGTGTGTAGATTTAGAATAATGGTGTCTGCACTACAATATACAAAGTATAGAGTGTTATTATTATAAATAGAAGTGGATTTTACCTCCTAGACACTTTAACCTATAAGACTTTTTGTGCACTTCTAAATTCCTAACTAGCTTATGTCTAATTTTAGGTTAGGGTCAGAATTTTCCTAGCTAGGTTGCATGTTGTTTCAAAGGTCGCATCTGGGACGAAGATCATTTTTCTTCTACGTTATAATACTTCGCATTTTTGAAGTATATGTTCTGCATATTCTAGTTGCTGATTACATAGACTGCATTTCAAGTTTCCAGGGAACAATCCCATGCTTCTTGAAAACGCCATGTCCTGATCCGAAGCTTACGTATGGTAATTGTCAAAACTTTCGACCTCTTATTTTGACTAATATTCACATTTTATTGCTGAAAAGTAATATCCGACATACTGTCTGTCGTCGTTGTCGGCTGTACGTAAGCACGATACGGCCACAAAAGTAAAGATAGAAACATGAAATTAGGTATAAGAGACTATAGTGTGCTCATAAAGAATCCTATTGTAAGTCAAAATGTTAGTCATTTTAAACAGTTTTTTGTTCATATCTCATTTGTTATTATACTTATAACAAACAAAATTAGATACAAATAAAGATTACAATTCTGAATGTAATATTATCACCTCTACAACAACAAATATCGTAGTTATTGACGAAAATGTTATATCTGACCTCCTAAGGAAATGTGATATTCCTATAGTTATGAGATTCAAGGTTAGGAAATCGCTAACACGAGCGTAGCGAGTGGAGGCCTCCTCGAATATATACAGTTTCGTGGTACGTTGTGGCCGAAGCGAAGAGAGTGAAACCTTTTAATATATACACATCTGGGGAGGGCGTAGCCGTTATGGAGGTTGATATACACAATCACGAGATTTAGAAAAACTGTTTTAAACAAATTTATTAAGGCTAAGCTCACTTGATCCACCAATATAAAGCCGAAGAAAACAACTTTGGTCATCACATTTAGAGAATCTGCTTATATTACATTGTATGATGGGGCTGGGTAAATATTAAGATGGCGTCCTTTATCTTTTTTACAACGGTTTTCTTAGCTCTTGAGATTTTAAAAAATCGTGAGTTGTGTACGGGAGCACAGCCATGACCGTTTAAGTCATGATTCCGTCTTTGTATTATTCTGTCATTGGATCAGACTATTGTTTACATTTACTCTCATATTTGTGAAAATATACATTTTATTTTATTCTTCTCATTTATTTTATATTACCTTAGTTTCTAGCATTTCGAGTTATTCGACACAAATTACTCCGCCTGCGTCTTATAAGCTGTATTAGTCTTGCACTGAGTAAAAACACACACAAGAAACCAACCCACCAAACATAAATCGACGAACTTCACACAATCGAGGAATAACACGCATATAGAACGCCCTACTGACTATCAAGATAACCTCCATGTAGAATTTGTTTTGACACTTATACAAACAATATCTTAAAGATTTTGATTTGCAAATCCTTACACAAGTAAATAAACAGCTGTTTACAATATTTTAAAATTAGTCATCTTATAAAATCAAAACAAATCTTTAAATAAACAGCTGTTTACATCATTTTAAATTAGTCATCTGATAAAATCAAAACAAATCTTTCTTCCATAACAATAACATGGTAACTTTGAAGGCCAGTGGGGGGAAGCCCTAACATCCTATGACTTCTATTAATGATTTAAAACCCTCTTTGATTTAACCTGAATTACTATGCAAAATTTCAAAGCAATCGGTCCAGCCGTTCTCGAGTTTTGAGCTTAGTAAAAAATCTAGCCATTCAATTTTATTTATATATATATATATATTTTTATTGGCTAGTTTTAGAGTTATTTCAATTTAAAAACTTGAATAGCCACCATTTTAAAACAAGTTGGTTAGAGCAGTTTTTCCTAATAATAAACTCATAGAGACAGAACCCCGGTTGTATTAGTATTTTTATAAGGAGGTAAATTAGATTTATAAAAATGGAAGTTGAGGGGATTAAAAACCTTTAGCAACGTTTAATACAGAGTATTGTGCAAACTAGTAGGTCTACGTAGAGCTCAGATCTCTCTTCAACAAAATCTATTACTTGTTCTACATTAACTTAACAGCTTTAACCTGTTCTCAAGTCACTAGCGGTTTCATTGTCTAGCCTACATAGTCTAATACATAGGATTTTCATGATATCCCAGCGTTGGGAACATTTTTTGTTTCAAATTGTTTTTGAACGTTTTAATATACTTTAAACATTGTCATGAAACATATACCATATTTTATATTTATAAAAGTTTATTTTAAACAAACATGGTTTTAAAACATTTTAGATGAAGTAATAAGGATTAATTATGTCTGTGTTTAATGTAACGTACCCAGTAGGGAAATTTCGTTACCTGCAGGGAAATTTTGTTTCATGTTCCTTACTATCTATACATAGTAAAGTTAGGACATGATATAACCGTAAAATACAAATGTTATTTGGTGGTACATTTCAGTAGTATAATACAAATGTAGTAACCTTACTTTCAGGTTTTGTTTTATATTTAGGCTCACTTTTTCATTTTGAAATTTAGGCTATTTTTAGAAGACTTTAATTTGTATAAATACATCTTAAAATTATTTTTTGTGAATGGTAAGCCTTTAGCTTATGCCGATAACAACATTTAAAAAGGTTTGCTTTGTATACAAAAATTCTTTATAAATGCTGGACTTCAAAAAATAAAACTGTGACTGCAACAAGTCAGGTCCACTGATTTCAACTGAGTACCACTTAGCTGTGTAAACTATAAAACATTGAATGGTAGGTAATCATGACTTCCATATTACTAATAACTAGGATAAAATAAACAATTAAAATAAAAGGAGAAAATTTACAAAAAAAAAATATTATACAAAATGTCTTACTCACACATCCCCAAAACCAAATGAAAACGAACTGAAACCAATCGCCATCTAAAAATATACTTTCGGTAGTTGTCAACCATGTACGTCGCTTTTGAAATTTTTGTCTATGTATTTAAATAGGGGCGTAAACAAGCTTCGGTTGCGCCATAAATACATCCTCAACATAAATCCTCTTTTATAAAAATCTAGGTTTTAATGACAGCAATCAGAGTTCATATTCCAAAAGTAGCATTCAACCTTTAATCAGGTTCTCTCTTCGGTACAGAAATCATCAATGTCCTACATCAGGTCGCCAATAAAACTTTCCCAAAGGTGAGTTTCTCCCTAAGGAATTTGGCAAACAAATAGTCATCACAACCTATTTCTACTAATTCTAAGGTGTCATTACTAATAAGGATATCTGAATACCCTGCGATGTTTGATTGTATCACTGATAAAACTAAGGTGATTATTTAAATATTTGATTTCATCTCTACAAGCCGAACTGCTAAACATTTCTGGCACTTTTATATATTATCCCTCAATGTTTAAATGAAGGGGATTAACATCATTTATCAACATCTTGACCTGTATAATCTGAACCCAATTTAGGGGTGGAAGGTGTTAACATTGCACAAAGGGGGGTGCAATTCAGTAAATTTTAAAGGAAATGACAAATATATTAAAGCTATAAAACCATTAGAAGACTTACTTGATTGTTTCATTTCAACAAAGATCAGCAGAGAAACAAAAGACCTTACCCTGTTAGCTGCTATTGTTTTCGTTTCCCCACGTCTTCACCCTAAGCCCCAATAGTCTCTCCAGTTTTCGCCCTCGCCCGTTCTTTCTATCCAATATTTTACTCCATCTTCACCTCCTTTATGAAAATATAACGAATCCATTTCTACGACCTTCAATTAAATATTTGGGATACCTTATCCTATATTTCTTTTGACAAAAGCTTGTTTTGTTTTACTTGTTCCACTTGAGACTCCATCCAAGTCTCACAATTATAGAGTAGGGCTGGTATGTCGTTAGTTTCAAAAAATTCTCATTTCTGTTCTTTACCGCAGCTGAGTTGATATTCATGTTGGCTTAAGCCGGATAGAGGTTAAAGTTGTTTTTTTCCAATTTTTCAGTCTAAAATGCACATCAACTCTACTGCCTGACACTATGTTTCTCAAATAGAAAAGTTTCAATTCTTCCTGTTCCATACGATGCTGTATTTTTCTTGTGTTATTCTTTAAATCTACTTTTCCAAATTCTCGACTCAAATCTTGCTAACCTAACCTCTCGTACAAACAGAAATCGTTAAAATTTTAGACAGATGCCGCCCGCGAAGTTCAAATCCTCCATTCTCATATAGATACTCAACTACAATTCTCATCTACCACCAGCTACAAGCTTTCTCGTTATGTAACCCAACTGTTACATACTTTATTAAAATGAACCGAGATGGTTCCCGTTTCGCACAAAAATTATTACATCCAAATAAAGGTTCACGAAACACAACTTTCAGATTCCAGTACGAAAATCTTCAAACTGATTTTTTCGTAAAACCCCAGTACTTTGTCAAAACCTAAATATAAATTAAGAAATAAGTATCTTCAGCAACTAATGTCCTATAGAAAGCTAAATTCCAAGAAACGTAGTTAATTTGCTACACACAAGACCCTCTTTATGGCCAGTTTATGGCACGCCATTAATTCCGACTAAAAACTGACAACCTGTCGAACACGGAGAAACTGACCAAAACAAACTGATTTATCTTCATGTTAAGCAACTTCCGGGTCTCATTAGTTTGGCGAATTTCTACTATAAAACTCTTTGCTATTGCGATGTTCCTGTCATTGGAGTAATTTGGAAATATTTAAGTCTCACTCAAGTTGATGCCATCATGGTACTTACTCAGCCCCATCATATAACGTAATGCCCAAAGGTTGTTTCCTAAAATTGTATTGTTAGAACAAGGTGTGTTACTCGAATACATAATATTGGATAAGTTTGTTTAACATAGTTTACAGAGGTTTTCTGAACTCGTAGTTGTTCACGTCTGACTTGTGGCAGTGTCTCGTACCTGGAGGATATCGTAGCTGTACATATTTGAAGTAACCTTCACTCGCTACGCTCCTATCAGTAACTTACCCTCTGCCGGATCTCGTAACTATACGAATATTAGATTTTCGTGGATGATCATGTTTCGAAATAATATTTTTGACAATATCTTTACCGTTTGTTGTAGGAAGACACCATTAAAGTTCCATCAAGTGGAATTGAAACGTGAAAATATTTATCTAATTTAATATCTTATAAATTACTGTTTAAAATAAGCAACATTTCGACGTTTTCAGTATTAAAAAAAATTTCAATAGGTTTCACACTAAATAGTCCCCTTTGTCAAATTTAATTTCTCTATCTAAATTTATGTGGCCGCTGCTTACGTATAGAGAGCGACGACAACGAAAATAGTGACGGAAATCACTTCTTCAGTTTTGTAATTCCACGAAACGTAAAAACCCGGAGGTTGAACTGTTTTACAATTTCCAAACTTACCCTATACTACGTAGCCTGTACTGTAATAATACATTTGTTGGTTTCACAAAAGTTCAAGGTTAGGTTAGGTTACTAAATCTGTGCATATTTTACGTAGCCTTCTGTGACATCAGTCTCGCTGTGTGTTAGTAAATGCTCAAGTTGATCGGGCTAAATTTCTGTCTAATTTTAGTTAAATTTGGTAATCTAGATTAAGTTTCACAAATTGTTAGGCAACCAGAAAAAATCGGACAAGATATTAAAAAATTGTGAACGTTCTTTTAAAATTATGTTTAATTACAGCTTTGTTTAAAATATGATTTACGAATTATATAAACAACCATCTTTTAAAACGCAAAAAAGGCCACAAACAAAAAAAATTACTGATAAAACTACGATTTAGATCCCCTATTGGTGATATATATAAAATTACTAACCCAGCCTTATGGGAAATTGATTATTAAAAGAACAGAACGTTTTGGAAACGCAAGGAAAAAAATATTATTATTAGGTTATTTAAAAAATTGTTGTTTCACTTTTTATGCTCAAAGAACTAAAATGTATAATTGTGTAGTTCAAACTGTACGATATTTTACAATATTATTTTATTTAAGACTAGCTGTTGGCCCCAGTTTCATTTGGGGATAATTGAGATAGTTTTATAAAGAAATCATTTTTTTTAGCGCAACTCTAATTGTGATCTTATAGACATACATTAATGTTTATCAAAATCTACCCATAAATAACTAAGTAATGATACTTGTTTTAGGGATAAAAAACACCCTTGGAGTGGAACATTTTCAAAACCCTTTCTATTTACGCGTCTACAGACCTACCTTAAACCATTTTACAAAATTAATAGCTTTAGACTTTTGGATCCAGAGATATGCTTTAACGGTAAAAAAAAATTTAAAAAAAAAACACCATTTGAGTGGAACATTTTCAAAATCCTTTTTTAGTACGCGTCTTCAGACATGCCACAAACCATGTTAAAAAATTCTTAGCTCAAGGCTTCTTGGATCCAAAGATATGTTTTAACGGTAAAAAAAAACACCTTTTGAGTGGAACATTTTCAAAATCCTTTTTTAGTACGCGACTACAGACATACCACAAACCATGTTAAAAAATTCTTAGCTCAAGGCTTCTTGGATCCAAAGATATGTTTTAACGGTAAAAAAAAAACACCTTTTGAGTGGAACATTTTCAAAATCCTTTTTTAGTACGCGTCTACAGACATGCCACAAACCATGTTTAAAACAATCATAGCTATAGGCTTCTTGGATCCAGAGATATGGTTTAGGGGTAAAAAAACACCCTTGGAGTGGAACATTATCAAAACTCATTTTTACATTCTAATCCTTTCATTTTGGTATAAATAACCAAAACTTTGTAGCAAAATATGAAGACGATAATTATATTTCATAACACTTTCTAATAAACATATTGTTCAATATTTTACTCTAATAATGTGCAGCATCACAACTCAATCTAAAGACGGATTTACGTTATAAGCAGCAATTTGTTAATGGACATCTAAACTGTCATTTATAGTAAACGTAGTTTTTAAATTGTCAATATTATTTAATGATAGTTATATGTGAACAGGATGGAAAACACTATTTTAAGCAGGTGTAGCTAACGAAGAAGTTACATATTTTTAAATGAAAACTATTTTTTAAGATTTACTAAAAAGTAGAAGAAAGTTTATGAATAGTTTGAAGAAAATCTGTTCAGTAGAAATGCCTCAAAATTGGTTAAATGATTTGCTCCAGATAAACAGAGGAGTAAAGTATTATAAAACCTCGTAATAACCTCCAATCAATTTTATCATTCTTCTATTTATACATGGTTTTCTGGAATATTAAGAGTTGGTGTATAAAATTAAAAGTAAGGTTGCCAGAAGTAAAATCTAACATGGACTAAACAAGAAATAAATAAGTGCAACTTAATTTAAATTCTAACTTTATCTTTGGGAAATTACTTTATTATTCTGATAATTTAATTTAGGTAAGTTAAGGAAACTATAGAATGACTTGAGGAGTGAATTAAATAAAGTTCTAACTGGAAGAAACCCAAAAATATAGACAGTTTAGTGTAAACGATCATTTTTAAATAGTGTTTAAGTAAACCACAATAAAAATGTCGTTTATTCAAAATTGTTAGCACGTATAAAATTTAATTACAATTTTTATATTTCAAGAAAAATCTTCCTTGGTCTGAAAATAAACGTTTATTAACCTAGACTCAAGATAATATTATTTTTCGTAATTCAACTAACACGTATGAATTTTTCCACATTTTTAGAAAACGTTTCCAGCATTCATTTACACATTAAAAAATTTAATCAAATTTAGGTTTTTTTTCTGGAAAATATCAAATTCTTCGAAAAGTCATATATAAATAAAGGCTTACAATTTTATTTTACACTTTTCTGAATTTGAACAGATTTTTGTTGAAAAATTCTTTAGTTTCCTCTCCAGCTTTGTCTTTTCAAATCCTCTCTTTTTATGAAAAAAGTAGGTGTATATTATTTTTGGATAAAATTTCAAAAAACCCTTTTACGAGTCTTGTTTTCAATCTTTTAAATAGATTAAAAAAAAAAATATTTTGCTGTTTAAAAAGTCTACCCTCGAAAGAAAATCTATTTTTGTATGTTTGTTTAGACTCTTGTATGTATTTCAATCATGGAGATTTATGAAATTATTTCTTAATTTGACTCTAATAAAATGGAACATGCTTATTAATAGATTTTTAAATAGAACAATTTCATATGAATTAAAACAAGATATACAAAAATTACAGTTTAATTCAAACTTTATCTGTGTGACGTTACTTTATAAATATGAAAAACCGATAATTTCTTGTCTAAAATCATAGGTTTTATAAGTTAAGACAACCTAATGTTTATTAATCGTATAATATATTACTCTTGCAATCATCTGTTGTTACAATTCTCTTTTTACTGTTATAAACACTCCACTTCTAAAAAAAAGACGTTATTACAGCGACTTAAAGTATTTTGTTATGTTTACCTTAGTTTTTAACTTTACGAAGTACAAAATATATAGATAAATATAAAGACAGATATACTTATCTGTTAAAAACCCTACGAACAAGAAAGATGTAGATTACATTGTGTCACGTCCCTACATGCATTACGCCATTACGTCTTCCTATGGTAAGTCTAACAAAAGTAAAAGTAATTAATTAATGAAATGTGAAAATTACAAAACAAAGACGGTCCCTCCCCCCACGGTTCAACTGACCAATAGCATGTTAGCGTCACCAAGGTCGTTATGACGTCACAAACGTGAATGCTATGCAGTTGTGTGATAACCCTCTAAACTTCCCTTCTCAGTAGCTATATATAGACAGTGTTTGGTACTGGTCACTATCACTTCATCAGCATCTCCAACATGATCTGCAAGGTAGTGTTTTGTGGAAATGTGTTTTTAGGTTATGTGTTCGCGTTTAAAAGTGATGATATTTCGGATTAAATTAGTTGTGAATTTATTTTCTATCAAATTAAATGTATATTAACAGAATCACGTAGAATGGCTAATATTTGTGAAAATTTAAATTTTCAAAACATTTTCTTTTTAAATTGACACGTCGTCTTAATCCAATAGAATGTTTTGACGTGATTCATTTGTTATTTAAATAGAACTTCCTTGTTTTCTACAAAACATAAATTAATTTTTTGTTTATTTTGTAAGTCAATCGTTTTAAAGAATGAAAGAAACCGATTTTATATATGTTTTAATAAATTCACTCTATTTTCAACTAGACGACAATTTATAACTGAAGATGTTGTCTTAACCAATGAAACGACTTATTATCTTTTGTAGTAATTTATGTTTTCATATCATTTGCTACGTAAATAATAATTATTTCGTCCTGTAAAAGTAACATTATTTTTATATATAAAAGAATAAACCAATAAAACATAAGTTTCATTTAGATAGAGTTTTTAAATATTGAATTATTATATACCTTCTTGTATACATATTTAAAATTTACAATGACTAATTGTAAAATATAAGGTTTAAAAAAACTACAAGTTCACAAAATATCTCTATAGTAAACTGCATTAAATTAGTTGGTTTGTAAACGGAAATATGATCGTTTCCTAAAAACGTATTCATTTCTTTAAAATATAAAAGACCCAATTATATGTTCGATTTCGTCACTTGACATTCAGAACATGATATATTTTGTTTTTTATTATAAACATAAAAACTCCATTGAATTAGATTTGAATTTCAAATATTTAAATTTTACCTCACCATTCTTTTTAAATTTAAATATCTGGTAAATACAGAACTCTCTGTTAGCTTCTACTTACATTGATTCAATAAAAGTCCAGACGATGTCCGTAAACTAAAAACCACAATCAAATAGTTTTGTCCTTCTACCTGACAATGTTTCAGACAACAAGATTATTGTACAGTTTCACATAAACATTCCTTTTCACCCTATTTTTTCGCACCCTAATAATAATATATTCCATCGAAACGAATTAGGTTGTTAATGACGGAAATATTTTCAAAATCGGTTGAGTAGTTTATGAAATTACAAACATACAAATATCTTTACTTAGGAATATTTGTTTATTAGTTGTTTTTATATGTAAAAATATTAGCAATAATTTGTGAAAAGTTTAAACAAAAGAAACAAACTAGATTCGACTTGTTGAAAATATTGTTGGTTTCTTTAATTTCTTGTGTAAACACTACATTTTTTTAAATATCATATATATTTTATATTGATCACATTCTCTGTTTGAAATTATTTGTTAATGATGGAAGTTCAATTTTATTATTATACATTTTTCGGACATTTACCATCATAGTGTTTGGTTTTTTAACACACAAATGATGGCAAATGTCCGAAAAATGTATAATAACAAAAATGATTACATATTGTAAAATAAAATCGTTTTGGGTTCCTTTTTAAACACGATAAAGCGTCTTGTATATTGTGTTTAAAACCTAAAGCCTAGAAGTTTTTTTTATATAGGGTTTGTACAAAAACATACATGTCACTTAAATAAGTACATATACGGGCATTATATAATTTTTCAATGCTCTAAAAGGAGCATTTTTAATCCGAGTTACTTGGATTTACTAAACTTTTAACTATTCAAAATTTGCAGTCATTTTATTTCAAGGGTATAACTTTCATTGACAATAGCAGCTTATCAGCGCGACTTTTTAATTGAAGTTCAATTAAATGAAAATTTGCTTTTTACAATACAAAAACTTAATATATTTTAATTCTAATGACGCAACTTCAAAATTAATTAAACAACAATTTTATCTTGATGTTTACATATTTTTTTATATATTAATTCTATTCACATATATATATATATATATATATATATATATATATATATATATATATATTGATATTGATATCTTATATATAGTTTCCATTCCATCTAACAAATAGTATATAAATTATACGTAGAAAATATCAGAATTTAATCAAATAAGAACGAATAATTTTCTAAATGTTTATGTTTATTGGATGGCTGAGATTAAATTTAAGAAGCAAAAAATAAGAAATTAATAACAAAATAATAGTAATCAATTTTGATAAAAGTAGACGTTTATACTTTTTAAGGCGTTTGAAAATATACGTAAGTTTTTAATTAGTGTTACCAACAAAAAAACTATTTTTAAAATATAGAGAAAATGCAATGTTCTTGTATAAAAATACTAAGTAAATTGTAAAATGGATGCTGGAATATTAACTACAAAATATCTAAAAATAATACACAACGTTTTTCGACATAATTAAAAATTCGAATAACATAATTTTAAATAAATAATTATAAAAAACTGCTATAATCAAACAAAGATCGAGATCACAAATCTATTAGAAGTACACTTCAGAAACCATGTATTGTGCACCAGGACGAAAATAGGCGGGAATTAGTTTCTAAACATTCAAACTATCATTTATAGAAAACACAAATTTTATATTGTCAATATTGTCTAATGATATTCATATATGAATCAGAACGAAAACACAAAAAAAGGAAGTATTTTAAAACAATCAATAGATAAAGATTTTCTGATACCTACGAAGTATAATTTGGAGTTTTATTCAAAACTTCTCGTTGCTTACATGTGTCTTATAATTTAAGTAAAATCTTAAGTACATTCAAGTAATTTATACCGTTGTAATATGTTTATAAATGTTGTTGTTATTGTTTTGTGAGCCGGAAAATCTCAGTAGAAGCAGAATAAAAAATAAAATAATTAATGGCAATGTTAATAAAACTGTTAACTATTTACGTAAGGTTAGGTTAGGTTAGGTTAGGTTAGGTTAGGTTATGTTAGGTTAGGTTTCTTTTGAATCATATTATTATTATTACGTGTCAAAGTATATTAAGGAAATTATATTTCATATTTATTTAATTCCAAAATCTTTATACATTCACTAACATAAATAAAAATTTCATAACACAAAAATTAATATAATTAATTTACAAATCAACATTACGCAATCACAACAAGTCAGTTACATTACTTTCAAATTATAACTCACTATAATCCGGTAAATTGTAAAAAGTAGAAAAGTTATTCAATGCGTGATATATATTACCAGTTTTTACCATACAAAGTTGTCAGAAGTCGGTCAGTAGATCTGAACGCAGCCTGGCGGCATTGGTCTGAACCTTGGACTCGTAATTTCCTTTACGGCTGTGTATCACTTTTACTTTCAAATTAGTTCATGTCTTGTTTTGTTTATGCACTTTGTTTGTTTCTGTTATCTCACTTTACTCTTTCAACATATGTTTAGATCTCGTACGTTGTAAGCTCGTTTGTTTACATTATTTTTTGAACGTAAGTGTCACCTATATCTCATATCTTTTAACCAGTTTATTCTTTATTTGTTTTGTTATGTTTTTTTTTATTTATCACACGCTATGTTTGTGTTTAAGTTCTATCTTTTAGCTTTTCTTGTTTGTCTATGTTAAATCGTTCTCTGTTACCACAAATTTCGCTCACCATAGCTTTGATGCACATTACATTTTCTTTGTTTTTAACATTCATTTCACTTATACGTTTATACGCTTTATTCTCTCTCTGTTTCGTTATAGCTTTTACTCTTTCAACATCTGTTTCATTGAGCACATGTTTATCTGTTTATGTACTTCCTTTCTTCAATTATTTCTTGTTTGTGTTATATAATTTTCTCTTTGACCGTTTGTTTTGCTCAGCACACGCCATGTTGTTGGTGTACTTGTTTCTTTGTTTGTCTATATTAGATCTTGTTATTTATAACCACAACTTTCACTTAAGATTTTTTCTGTCGATTAATTTTACTTGTTTTTTTTTGTTTTTTAATGCTATAACATTTTCTATTTTACTTTATATTATAGTTATTATTTTTGTTATTAAATGTTTTTTATTATATGTGATGTTAATACATTCTTTAGTAGGTAACTATCTTATTTTTAACAACATTTTACTTAGCTCATGTTATACATTTTAAACTTTATTTGTTTTATACTACTTTATCGTTCATTTATATCTATTTGTCTATATTCAATCACGGCTTTTTTCAGTAAAGTATCACTTAGGACATTTTCCATCATTTCATTCTTTCTTTGTCTATGTTATAATAGTTTCTCTTTTAACAGGTAATTTCTTTAGCACATGTTCGGAATGGCTCGTTATTCTTTTTTGAGTGACTTTAACATTATTTTCTCTTTCACCACGTTTTATTTAATAATTAATGCGTATTATGTACTTTTCAATTGTTTGTTTATTTATTTTCTTGACGTAATTTCTTTTTATTATTTACTTATATTATAAATTTATTATACATATTTTTTAACCTTCAGCCAAATAATATATATATATATATATATATATATATATATATATATATATATATATATATATATCGTTTTTGTGTATAACAGTTTTGTCTATATCGTTTTTCTTTCTATAACGGTTTTGTCTATATCGGTTTTGTCAAAATCGGTTTTGTCTATATTGGTTTTCTCATATCTCAAAAACATATGAACAAATTTATCTCATTTTGTACCTATTGTTTATTAGTGGCATGACTTCGATAAAATTATAATTTTGATAATTATACCCCTCCCCATTCCTCACAGTAATTTAATTTTAAGATGGAAATGCATCACAAATGAGTCATTACGGAGTTTTCTAACAAGTTGTGTATAGAGTACCCACGTTATAATTAAGTGTAATCCACATTACTTGTGTGTGGATTAGTTATTTTTAGAATGGCCAGACGCAACTAATTCAAGCATACGTCGGCCATCTTAAATTTGCTTATCAAAAAGTAAAGATAAACTGATCTAATAGGACTGGAATTTGTTCATAAACATACAAACTATCATTTAAAAATAAAAACACACAAGTTATAAATTGTCACTATTGCATAATTATATACACTAAGACAAGGAAAACATTACATTAAATTGAAATAATCGAAGAAATCATCGTTTTTCAAGATCTTGTATAAAAGAATTTTAAAATTATTTTCTTCTCAAATTGTGCGTCTAAAATTAAATTAAAATATCGACCCATACGGATTTTTAAACAATTCTTTTCAAATTTAAAACTGTTATTAAGAAATATTTCTCATTTCTCTCGTGTTAAAGATCACGCTTTCCTGTCGTAATTATTTTTAAACGACACGTGACAATTTCGTGCGTTCTTGGAATTAATAAAATTACAACATTCAGCCTGAAATATCATGTTTTGCAACCGGAAACGCCTGTCACCGGTGTAACGTGAGATTGCATAACTTGCAGGCGTCGTGAGAAGTGGGTTGCGTCTTCCTGCGTATCAATCTTTCAGTAATAATAATATGAATGTAGAATACTGTTATTTGTAATCAACGTGACGTCACAATACAGTATATATGTAACATAAATAATTACTTATTAACACAAATAGGAGATTACGGAAGTCTTTTCTAAATATAAATATTATGACTTTTATCAATAAATAAGCGAAACTACAAAATTTTCAAGTATAGTATTAAAGTGTAATAATTTCGTAAAACATTCTTAACATAACGACAGGATAACCAAACGCTCCATGAAAATGGCTGCAATCATTTGAGACCTTAAGTCTGTCAACCATACTTTAAATTTTAGACACATTTACAAAACTTTTTTTAAACTCCAATTTATAATTTGTACATAAAAAATCATTACTTTAATAGACTGTTTAAGTAGTGTTTTCCCTAGTGTTCATATTTATATATAGTTAATTTTATATATTAGTTAATTTATATATAGTATTCATTTTATATTATTAGTTAATATTGACAATAGTATTTGTGTTTTCTACAAATGATAGTTTGGATTGTTATTAATAAATTCGCGCCAATTACATCAGTTTATCTGTACATTTCAATAAGAAAGTGGTAACATTTCAGACGACTACAAGAGTATCATAATACATGCTTTCCTAAGGGCTCTAAAACAAAAGTTTAAGATCCTTACATTCAAAAAGTTACTAAATAGCCAATCAAAGGTCACATCTAGATGGTGCGAGATGTAACTCGGGTTCCAATATTTTTTGTAGTGTTGGTTTATAGTAAATGTATCATTTATTTGTATAATAGCTTAAAGTTATACGTGTTAACAGAAAGAAAACATACATCAGAGTTAATAAAAAGTCAAAACTCAATGAGCACAAAACCTAACTAATACAGAAACAAATTCATAAAATCAATTAGTAATCTAGAAACTAGAAAATCTATTTTATTATGTTCTTAAATTGATTACATCTAAACGTAGGAATACATTCATAAAACTACCCTTACCTTAGAAAATCTCCTTCAACACCGACAATCTAAAACAAACAAAACGAGAAAAACATTATTTTTTATTTTTCATAATTATTAAATTTCAGATTATAAGTCATCCAGTACAGAAACAATAATAATAATATTTCTTTTAACCCAAACAATTAATATTGCCATCAGTAACTCGTGCAATTTAAAACATCAAAAGTATAACGATCCATCTCAAGTACAATCTTATAAATTTATCAACGCACATTACTTAAAAAAAATTAAATCTTATTTGTCAAATATAAAAACAAACTTTGTAGAAATATCTCGTCACTTTAATTTTTATACAGTATGGCAAACGTTTACTATTTTACAGTTAAAGATTTTCTAAAAATAAGTCTTTACAGTTTAGTTTAAAATTAAATTAAGAATTGTATCAGTTTTGACTACATGTTTACAAACGCGTAATAATATTTCCTCTTCAATCATTCCTCTTCTACTTGTCAAGCTAGCAAGCATTATAAGTTGCCTATGTTTCAGGCGCTTCAACCTTTAGCTGTATTTTTCAATAGCTCAAGACGCAAACTTATTGGAACAACCGTATTACTACTAAATGTACCTTTTTTTTTTTTTTAAAGCTTGGGATGTTCAGTCATTGTCTTCATTAACAAAATTTTAATTTAATTTATGACTCTTACCGATCACATTTCATTATCCTTTCCTTTATAGCTAATTTAAAGTTTAGAAATACATGTAGGTATTCCAGCTATTGTCATGACTTGGATATGGTCACGTGACTATAAAATGTGCGCATTTATATTTGTTCTCAGACATATATTTTGGTTGATTATAATTTGGTTATAACTTTGATTTGACATACAGATTCATTCCATATAAAATTAGGTAATTGAAATTGAATGATTTTTTTTTTTACTCCAGGTTACATTTTATTGAATAACAAATTTGTATTCAATAAAATAAATATTATTTACGTTTCTACCAATAATACTTAAAATAATCGATTTATAGTAAAAATAATCGATTTATAGTTAAAATAATCGATTTATAGTTAAAATATAATATAAATTGTGTCTATAGTGCATTTACAGTTGGTCTAGTGGTTAGTAGATCTCGTTTCTGTGCTAGAGTTTCCTAATTTGATATAAAAAATTAAACCGTTGACTCAGAATGGCAAGGATAAGTGTGTGGCGACGTTTGATTTCGAATCCTGGTTACGAAATTTACATTTACAGCAACATGAACTCACATTTCTTTTAATGCTTATATTCTGTATAAACTATAATTAAAAACTAATAAGTCTACTTTTTGGAAACGACCTTGATTTTAGAACAGTCCTAAAGTAGCACAAAAACATTCCTATTAATACAATAAAGAATCTTTTTTCGGATCAATAAAAACGAAATACTTTAAATTATATATTTTTTCAATTGTACGTTTAAGTACCAATTTTTTTATAATCTCAAGGAAATATTTTACACCAATTTTCTATGTACATTATTTTATGCAATTTTAGAACAATGTAAAATTTTTTCTGTAATTAGCGGTATATTAGTGCAGACTTAAAGACCCACTAAATTTAAATTACATACATTCTTTTACATACATTTTTTAAGATCCCTGTATATATCTATCGATTCTATTGAGGACATTATGAAGAACTATAACTTAAGAATATAAATATATTACTATAAAACTGTAAATTTATAACAAATAAAATTCTAAACTGTTTTCTCTCCTGTAGGTCGGGATAGTACTACTGGTAGTCGTCGCCTTGGTGGCTTCCAAGGAAGCAGAAAAGGACGCAAAACCAGCTGAAGATAAGAAACAAGACAAAAGAGGACTCTTCGGTCTAGGATACGGCTATGGTGGAGGTTACGGCGGACATGGAGGCTATGGAGGTTTCGATGGAGGACACATTGCTATTGGAGGTCACGATGGAGGCTTGGGTGGATACGCCGGTTATGGAGGACATGGACACGTAGAACATGGTCACATTAAAGCCATCACCATTACCAAAGAAGTACCTTACCCAGTACCTCAACCCTACCCCGTTACAGTAGAGAAACACGTACCTTACCCAGTTAAAGTCCCCGTCGCTGTACCAGTGGACCGTCCTTACCCAGTACATGTACCCAAACCTTACCCCGTCACTGTCGAGAAGCCTGTTCCTTACCCAGTAGATAAACCTTACCCAGTCCATGTTAAAGTACCAGTTAAAGTAGCCGTACCACACCCATACCCAGTAGAAGTACCCAAACCTTACCCAGTTTACGTACACAAACCCGTCGCTGTACCTTACCCTCAACCCGTCTATATTAAGAAACACGTCCCTGTTGTTGTCAGTCACCACGGTGGTTATGACGGTGGACACTACGCCGGAGGATTGGATTTTGGAGGAGGTTATGAACACGGCTACTCCGGACATGATACCATTAAGTAAATCAAAAAATTAATTAAATTTACCTGACCTCAATACCAATGTTTAATATTTTTGTAAAATATTTTTATAATATAAGGATAAATAAAACTATTGTTTTATAAAAAATGGTTCATTATTTGTCACAGTGATTCTGTAAATAATAAAATGCACTTCTGAGATGGTTTAATACACTCAATATTAGTTTTAAAGTCCAATGTGTTCTATCGTGCGATCAAGACAGTAAATAATACATTTACACTCTTGAGCAAAACACAATTTATACACAATGAGAATAAAATTTAAATGCTACTCGTGGAATTTGCTGCATTTTGATTGTTATGTACCAAACATTGAGATGAGAGTAATAGTTAACATTAAGCTGTATCCATCGGTAAACCCTAGAACACCAACATACAAAACGGTAATTTATCTTCATTGTTCTATCAACGGGTGGTTCAATTCTTTGGAAACGTAATCGATCCGACTATTGTTTTTATTTTAGTCCAAAACATCCCAACATATATATACAAATCACATGAAAGTTATAGAGATTATTATAGAAAATAAAAAAGTGTAACTAATTTGTAAATCATGTCTTATATGATATTTTTATAAGTCGTCAAACTTCAAAATTGTTTTAATTCATATGTATCCTTCCTTATAAAAATTTATGTTTATTCAAGAAGGAAATTAGTTTACTTTTTATGCACTTTTCAAATATTTTGGAAAACGCAGCAAAGAAAATGGTTAATAATTTCTCAGTTCTTTCTTATCTTATATTAAGAATGGAATCATCTATGCATGCATATGGCATGATGGAGATTCCCCTGAAGATGTTATTTCAAAACATAAATGTAAGCTGGAGGATATTTTTTGAACATGAAAGAGTTAATGCTATCCAAACACGGTTCTTTTTCTTCTTTCAAATTAAAAACGTTTCCGATTAATTCAACACAAGATTCAGAAACTCCTTTATTATTCGTATGAATAATAGATTATCTCCTATATTAATTTTTTACGGGTTCAAATAAAATAACAAAATCATTTGGCAATATCAGCTAGGGCAAGAGATAATTTATTATATATAACACCACTAAGTACTTATCTTTTCTCAAACAATTAGTAAGATCATCACTTACATTTAGCTCACAGAAACAATATACTAAATGACACAGCTGAGCTTAAGTTATTCCATAAACCCAGATCTATCGACCACAAAATTATTTCCAAAAAAACCTGAGCTGCTCCTCTACTTCCTCTTTCTGAATTCAAGTGTTAATGACTTTCATTGCCTGCCTCTTGGATATACCACGACGGGCTCAAGTAATGTGACTTACTCCCGACGCTTTGCTAGTCACCACGTTCGTACAGTCATTCTCACTAACCCCAACGTGTCCAGGAACCCATCAATGAGTATTGTTGACCCTCCACCTCCAATGTCAGAACCCACCGATTTCAAAGTATGACTGCCCTTGTTTCAAAGTCTCGAGTCTTCTTGGACACATTTCATAGTCTATGTTTTCTACTATTGCGTTATTGTTAGTTATTTTTTATGTTTAAAAAGATGAATACGCCATGGATATGTTTCGGGAAATGTTGTGTAACGGTACTAAAAGGGAGCAAGAGAGAGAGAGAGAGAGAGAGAGAGAGAGAGAGAGAGAGAGAGAGAGAGAGAGAGAGAGAGAGAGAGAGAGAGAGAGAGAGAGAGAGAGAGAGAGAGAGAGAGAGAGAGGGAGAGGAGGGAGAGAGGGAGAGAGGGAGAGGGGGAGGGAGAGAGGGAGAGAGAGGTAAAGTTTTTTAAGCGGAAAATTTTTAAAAAAACAGTTTTTTCATTTTTCATTTGAAGTTTTTTCGTAGGAGAGTTCGTTCGTAATTTTATTATATACTGTAATTACTACTTCAAAGTAGTCGAAACACTCGAACCCATATCTTGCATCTGTGCAGTAACTATTTTGAATGTCCGCCATTATAAAATGGAAAATAAAATTCAGCCAAATTGCGAAAAATTGTATCCCTCTTTTTTATAACGATTTGTAGGCGGTTTGTAACAAACAAATAAATATACATAAAAAATACCAAAACGTCAGTTGAAACAGGATTTGGGTCAATAACAAGACACTGCAGCAGAGGCGACACATAGTTTTTAAAACGTATGAGATCTAGACAAGTTGAAAGGAAATTAAAAAAGAACACAAAATAAAGACTCCTAACGTTTGAATATTTTAATAGCGTCAGGGTCGGAATAGAACAATTGTTGGTCAAGAGAGATCTAACCCAAGTCCCGTACTGTGAGACTAATAAGATCAAACAGACTCTACGCACTTGATGACGGAAAACGCACAAATAATAGTTTAATAACTTACGAACAACAGAAACTGTTCCCCATCAGTTTCCAGGTTCTTATTGTGTTCAGTAAAGCACGGTCCATTTCCCGATTCAGATTTCAATTAATTGCACAGCTGTATGGCGGTGACTTGTTTAAACCACATGAAACATCGAACTGTTGGTCGAACTTCCTGATAGATATCTTCAGACTTTGGAACACGGTGTCATAGATCTCCCTCATTTTCGTCTCAACAATATTGATAGCTTAACAAATCTGGCAGAGACAGAGCCGCAACCGTTCTACAGATACTTCTCAACTGCCTCACTGTATTACACTATAGTACCTTGGTCTCCGGTATCGTTGAAGACAGAGTGGTTGAGACAAGTGACAGCTGTTTTACTCGATAAGTACAATAGTTACAAAAAATATTTAAAAGCTAACGCTACCGAATTTTATTTGTTAAAACTAGAGATAGGGTGTACCAAATTGTTCATATCCTCCATTTTTTCAGTATGGAGACTAGTTCGTAATTTACTAAAACAAACCGTCAGTTTTTATAACACATTATGTTAAGACTTTTTATTCTTGGATATTTTTCTATATCTTTAACCGTTTAGGAGTTACAGGCATTTATATCTTTCAACGATTTTTGTTATTTTTTGTTACAGTTTAACTAAAATCAGGATAAAAGGTACACTATAACTCTGTAATTCCTCAGCCTATAGAACAAATAACAATAACAGTAGTGTTATTACACCTTTTCCCATGCTCTAGTTTAAATTTCACCTCATGTTATCTTTGAAAAATAATAAAAACTGTCTCTGAAAAATACGTACTAAAATTTTTAAAAGATTAAAGTTTCTGACTCCTATAGTTGGAGATATAGAAATATATCCAAGAATAAAAAAAAAATCTTAAAATAATGTGTTACATCTAAAATCGGCATAAAAAAAAATTACAGCTTCTATTAAAAAATTACGAACTAGAAAAAATAGCGGATGATATAATAAATTTCGTAATACTTCCTGTGTAACTCAATAAGTGTTAGAGCGTTAATTTTACAGTTTCTTTGTTTATTTTGTACACATCTAATAAAAGAGCATTCACATTTGTTTCAATCACTGTATATAAAGGGAGTCTTAGTGTATACATGCAACCGCTTCGATGAGTAGTGTTGGTTGCGTTCGCGTGAAAATGAAGGGGTAATTATATAAGTCTATTTACACAATATTATAGGCTAGATGTAATACATGTTTGTAGATATATGTCAAACATCTTGTGTGTTTCTCCACCACGCCACACAGTTTCTAACGCTCCTCAACGGATAACACTACCATAACAAAACGCATCTCTTACTTTCAGAATGTTTCGTATTCGATCACCATAGGGACAATATCGCCAACTGTTATCAATAAATCTAACGACATAATATAGGTTGATTGAAACTGCTAATAGACAGTACGTGTGTGATCTAAAATATTGGTAGCTATGGAAACAACGTTTGTAAGTGTCTATCGATGACAATTCTTCCTTGTTTGATGCGATTACCACCCTACACTTTAAAATAAACTAATTATTTTCACACAGACAAATAGTACACATTTCTGTACAGATATATTTCAGAATTAATACAACAGTTGAAGATTATAATTGCTATTTTTAAGACATTGATGGACATCATCGCTGAATCACTATTGATGAGTTTTTCGTTCTCGTCCAAGTTCAGAATGACAAACGCGTCGGTGGCCCAGCTTCAGTTCGGACCTTTGGCTACTTAAGGCCAATAATCCTCGCCAGCAGGACTTGGACGTCATGTGACGAGAGTTGATCAATACTTTGGAAACGTCGAAACTGTATTTACACAAATGATAGCAATGAAACAATGATAGTATGAATAAACTGTATCATTGTATTTTTATCCATTAATTTTAAAGTTATAATAATTACAAATATAATTATATATTATTAACTCTGCATATAATATTTCTTTAAGCGGTAGCCTACATCCGATAATACACAAAACATCCCTCGTGTCTATCTATTTAATTGACGTTAGTTGTATAATTATCCAATAACACACTGTTTCCTTAACAACAGAGTAATTGTAGATGTCTCATACCAAAACGTACAATGAAACTTTAAAGAGGTTTTGTGGGTTTCAATTCAGAATGCGCTAGTGTGGGAGGAGTATTGACCTTGAAGTTACCAGTTAGATGTCAACACTAAAGCTTCTAATGTCTCAGCTTCAAACCACGTCATGGAGATGGCTTATCTATTTTGTATGAAAAATCAATTGGTATACCTAACATGGCCAACCAATGATACCTGAGTTCTAATTACTACCACTAGGAGCGCTATCGTTATTTCACTGGTTTACCTTTGACCTTGAATAACTCAGCTCATGGATTGACTTTCGATCGTTAAGTTCCGTCACGATCGTCTTCGGATTGTTCTAGTAACATACAAAATTTTCATTTAAATCGGTTGCACAATTGCTGAGAAACAGTGTCAGTGATAAAATCAGTTTCCAGCTGACACCAAGAGTTTGATTAACAATGAACTGCGAGGCGAAGACGGTCAAGTCAGCCGCTAAAGTTATGGGCACGCTCTTTTGGGATGCTCGCGGAATCATCTAAGTTGATTACTTGAAAAGGGGAACAACGGTAACAGGAGAGTATTATGCGTCGTTATTGGAACGGCTGAGCAAAGAAATCAAGAAAAACGTCCTCATCTGAAAAATAAAAAGATCCTCTTTCATCAGTACAATGCACGGGTGCACACCTGCGCAGTTGTGATGGCCAAAATTAGGGAATTAAAGTTCCAATTATTACAACATCCACCGTATTCACCAGATTTGGCCCCCAGTGTATTTCTTATTTCCAGACTTGAAGAAATGGCCCAGGCGGACAAAAGTTTACGTCTAACGAAAAAGTAATCACCCAAACAAATGCCTATTTTGAGGAGCTTCAAAAATCCTACTTTTTAGACGGCTTTAAAAAAATTGGAAAAACGCTTAGACAAATGTATAGAGTTGAAAGGAGATTGTGTTAAAAAATAAATAAAAATTGCCCAAAAAATGATTTTTTAAGGACTTATTGAACGACCCTCGTAACTGTTTTTTGTCAAAATATATTTTTCTGGAGTCCTCAGCCCCTCACTTTGTTGGCACAATGTCATTAGTAGAGAAGTAAATATGTGATGAAGAAGAATGGCACCTCGGAAAAAAATTTTCAGTCCATGTTACAAAATAAATTGCTGTTTTCTTGGTAAAATTTTAATGACCTTTAAGGTGGGGTTTTATATGACCTCAATTTGTTAATTATTGTTAATTAAAAATGAATAACAATAACATTGACGTTTTTAAATTTCCATGTGATAACTTTGTAATGAAGAAACACTATTAATGACATGCTCTTGAAATAACTTTTAAAGACTGGGAAATGAAAATAAAGAAGGAAAAAACAAAATTCATACTATAGTGAAAAAAAAGCCCAATAGTGAAAAATAATTTTAAAAATAGAATGTTTCATAAAATCCAGCTTAAAATATATACGAAAATCTGATGTTATTCTGCTCTACAACAAAGCCTTAAATCCAGAAACAACCCTTCAAAGGATATATGATTATTCTAATAAAAATGAGAACTTATATCTGTAAGACATGAATAGTGACATCGATGCCAGAAGAGTAAATAACGAGATGGAGAAGCAGGGAGAAGAATAAAAAGAAACAGTGAAATGTACGATTTACGTAGAAATCCCGATATAACTATCATAAAGCAGATAATCCGATGGGCAAGGTATGTTTGGCGAATGGTAAATGGGAGACCACTGAAGATGATTGTCATAGAAGAAGAACGGAAAAAATAAGGGTAGATAATATGGAAAATAATTATTTACGAAAGATGTAGTAATGGAAGTAGGACATTGATGTGTCATTGATTGAAGATGAAGATAGATGGAGACATATTGTAGTGGAGGGAGGTACCACCTCAACTACAAGGTGTGGTAAATTTTCTTTCAATATTTTATGGATCATTGTTAATTTCTCAGTCTACTAAGAAAAATATAGCATGTTAATTATTTTATGTGACAAGCCGTTAAGCTATGATGAAACGGTAACAATTAGCGGGCAGACTATCAACAATTTGAGAACTTTATAAACTCATGTTAAACATGTTTTTTTGTTGGAAAAACTAAACCTTAAATCGAAGAAATAGTTCTAAAAGTTGACTTTTAAAAACATTTCAAAGGATTTTAATGACGGCGCACCTCCTGCTAGCAAAGGATTTTTGTGATCACCAAATTTGAAAATGTAAAAATTATAGATAACCATAGTATCTAACCCCCCTCCCCCACTTCTATATCAGAGTAGTTAGAAAAAGGTATGAATTAAAGGTCGAGAAATAAAAACTCCTTTAAAAGAGAGACGTACAAAGTTATTTATGTAACCACCTCATGATATTAGAATTACTTAAGCAAAACTCAATGGTAAATTCTAACCACGTACTTTAAGATACATATATTTTATAAAAATCTATCAGTTTAAGAATTTCAAATAATATAACAAAGACTTACCGTAATACTTTCTGCTAAACATGACTTTTTAAAATAATATTTTAGCCTTGAAACTGCATTTTACAGTTCACATATCACATAGTCATTGTTCTATAACAAGCTGACACGCTCTATTATTGTTTGTGGTTTGATCAAAGAATGTCAATAGTCATTGGTCTGGACCTTGATACGGTGAGAAAATAATTACAATATTATGTCACTTCCTGAATATAATTCAGTCACTTTTTGTTTGTTCGCGGTAAAACATTATTATCTGAAAATCCCCCGAACTGATATCCATGAAATTAGTTTTTAACTTTAGGTCTAATAATGTAAAATAGAAAAACACATTAAGAAAGCCTGAAGAGGATGTCGTAGCAGAAACTATCTTAGATCTGGGAATCTGTGAATCTATTTACAACATACAAGAAAGCTGTTCTCCCTTCTTTTAAACGTTGTTATTAATTAAGATAACTGAACACGGTTTGCTAAATTTTCTTTGTAGTGCGAGTGTGCTTCTATGGAACCTACGATTTTCAATTTTGATTTTCATAGAGTGGGAGGCTAAATGAAAAATTTCAATAGGAACATATGGTCATGTGATACGTCATATTAAAGGGCTAATTGAGATAAGACATATAAAAACACTCTGCAGTACACACATCCATTAGTTTAGTGGATAATAAAAAATATTAAAGTTCGAAATCCAAGTCTGGCTGGGTTACACAAAAGCCTACGTAAATATGTAAGACTATGTTCTTCAAATAAGTGAATGTGTCATAGCTCGATTGTTTTATTAGGTCTGGCTAGATGATTATATATATATATTTGCTCAAATCTATTTCTCATGATTCTTTAATCTTACAACGTCATAGTATGAAGCTGTAACGCGCATTTGTTACATATATATATATATATATATATATATATATATATATGTATATATATATATATATATGTATATATATATATATATGTATATATATATATATATATATATATATATATGTATATATATATATATGTATATATATATATATATATATATATATATATATATATATATATATGTAGTCATCTAGCCAGACCTAATAAAACAAACGATAACACATTCACAAGTCATACGTAGTCATTCGTAATCTGAGCTGGATTTCGTACCTTTATGTTTCTTATTTTCTACTGAACTAATGAATTTTGGAACTTCTAAACTGTCTTGCGACATCAATATGATCCTAATTGTGTCAAAATAAGGAAGTTAGTAAACGATTTTTTAAAACTAATTTTCAAGGCAAGTTAGAATACATATTACCGAATAAGAAATCTCAAAATTACATATTCCATCAAAAAACCACAAAATAAAGTTTCTATTTTCTTAAATAAAGGTGGCTGACGTTATGGAAAATGGAGGTGTCTTTTTTAAAAAATTGGATATTTTATTTTTATTATAAATACCATTAAAACATATCTACACTTTTCCAAATGTTTTCTTGAATTAAATCCCTTTTTTTCATGTTTCTTATCAGGTCGTTTTTTTGAAATCATTTTCTCTTCCGACCCTCGCGGTATATTTGAGGACTAAAAGATTTGTCTTTTATCCTATTTTGTCCTTTTATAAGACGATGACACCCGTGGAATTTTTCGTATTTAAACAATAACAACTATCATTACACTAAATACCACGTAGGCTGGATATTACACCAATTTCTATTTCAATACAAATTAAATTGCTCTCCAAAAACAGGGAATGGAGTAGTGGAACCAAAATTACTGAGTGGAGTAGTGATACTACGTATGGAATAATAGAATAATGAGGCTGTTTTCACATTTCCTAGTGAATGAACAGATCATCACGCCAGTCATGCTATTACCGATTTTATATAATAGAATATTGCGTTAAGACTGTCCCACCAAACCCCAAGGTTTTGTACAGAAGTGTCGAGCGAAAGCGCGAAATTGCTCTATAAAACTGAATGACTTGAAGTGGTTATCTCTTGTCTCTGGTGTGCGTGTCAACATGGACAAGCTTGGGGTAAGTCTTCTCTATACAGCACATGTTTTACCACATTTTAGGGATTTTATATCAATGGCGTATTGTGATGTTAGCAACGGCTTACGTTGGATACATATACTTTCTGTAACGTATCTTGTGGGAGCTTTTTGGAAGGGAACCAAAAAAAAACTGTTTCAACAGTTGCTTTATATTTCCGTACATATTCCTAGTATAGAGATATTTAAATCTTGGGTCAAAAATTTGATATTGAGTTTTTTAATGATATTGACGTTTTGAGGTTTCCTGAGTAGTTTTGGGAATAATGTCCGACTGTCTAACGTGTGTACCTTACAGGCCAAAGCGAAGATTTTATAGAATTTGGTAAATGAGAGTATTTTGCTTATATCTTAAGACTTTGTTTAATTTGTTTGAAACTCAAAATTTGGAGGAAACTGGTGTACAAAAGAGACAAAGTTAAAACTTTCTCAAAATCAGCTCTGACGGTTATGATAACATTTTGGCGTTAACTTGGAGTGTTTGGTTAATTTTTTGGAAACTCAATATTTGGGAGAAGCTGGTACTGTATAAGAAAACACACAAAATTTTAATATTCTCATAATCAGCTCTAATGTTTTGATAACATATTGGCTTTAATTCCGAAACTTTATAATTTTTTTTTGGAAACTCAAAGTTGATAGAAGCTACTATAAGAAAAACACACAAATTTGTAATTTTCTCATATTCAACTCTAATGGTTTTGATAAAATTTTGCCCATAATTCGAGACTTTGTTCGTTTTACTCCAAATTTGGAGGAAGCAACTACTGTATAAGAAAAACACAAAATTATCATTTTCTCATAATCAACTCTAATGGTTTTGATAAATTTTGCCCATAATTCAAGACTTTATTATTTTTTTGGAAACTCAAACTTTAAAGGAAGCAAATCTTCAAGTTTTATCCAATTTTTAAGTAGAGGTCGCTCAAAATTGAGAGAAACAACTGTAAAAAACACTTAATTATGATTTTATAAAAAATTAGCACTAACGATTTTGGACAAATTGTGCTCAAGTGTAGCCGCTATGTCCGAAAATAAACGTATAACTCGAAAATAAACGCTAGGCCCTAACTCTTCAAACTCCGTGTACTAAATAGCAGTAAAAAAACATTAAGGTTTAGGTAAATAAAAATAATATGACAAAAAATAAACATGGTTTGGCGTTATTAAAAGTTTGATATTAATCAATGAACAATTTATCTTGAGGACGGGAAAATGGTACAGACGAGGCCCTATATAGACGTATATATGTATATATGGTATATAGGGCCCTATATATAGTCGTATATATGGAAGTATATATAGACGTATATATATATATATATATATGGTATATAGGGCCCTATATGTAGACGACGTTCGCAGTTCATTTTCGCTTTTTGATTGAAAACTACAGAACTGATATTTTTGGTAGGTTTTGGAAGTTTGAGAAATTTTGTAAATTTTTTTAACCCTACTTATGTGTCTAACCAGTTACATTTCTCTAAACGAATAATAGTTTTGGTGTTTTCGCAGTAACCATATTTTAGTAAATTCCTTAAAAAAAATTTTTTTAATACGAAGTATTGTATGTTTTCACTCGAAATAACATAAGTTGATTTGTAATACAATGAAAATATATAATTTGTTTAACCTAGAGAATAATAAATACATTTATAATTAAATTTTAATTTTTAATACAAGTTATGTAGCTTTATTTAATAAATTGAAAACAACACATTTTACAAAATAGTACATAACCAAGAGAGATAAGAGCCCAGTACTACAGGAAATTAATATCTTCCAATCATATTTTCATTACAATAACTTTCCCATGCTTATCAACAATATTTCAATTAACTAAATTCGTGGCTATAATATTCCTGAAAAAAAAAACAACATTCCTCACCAGCACAGGACACCAACATTCACACAAATATTGAAAATCTACTCTGGCGTACAATTGAAAAATATACAATGTTTGCATAGATTATACAAATATAATAAAATAAATTCAATATATAACATCATGGCTGTATCGTACAAGTAATAGAAACCAACTGCACAAACACAAGACTATTTTTATAGTTTACCAACACACAAAACAAAATTATTATATATCTATCTAATAATAGGCTACATCATATGAAAGCTTGATTCCTGAATTAACTAACATTACAAAAAAAAAAAGTCAAATTGGATAAAAATTGAGGGAACATTAATAAAGACCAAAATGGATGCTGGAATTTTTGAGGAAGGTATTGACAATCTAAAAATAGGCGATTGGCAACAGTAGGAGTATAAAGAGTGTCCCGAAAAAGGTGGACCGTGTATTTATTTTCGGATTATATACATCAAAACTAACAAAAAAACTCATTTTAACATATAGTCGAATTCTTCTTCATTACATGTATATCGGCCATTTTGTTCTTTCATTTGCAAAAAAAAAGTATAACTCCAGAAGTATATAAGTCCATTTTTAAAATTACTAAAATAATGTCTTCGTGTTCTGTACTCTTGTAAAACGTAACTTACAAAATCCAACTTGGCAATGTTTTAGATCAAACTGGAAGATTTTCTAAAAATAAAGTCCCAATTAAATTTCCTCTTGAATTACCGATAGAAAGCGACACGATAAAATGATCAAATAAAGTGAAAGAAAGTTTTAAATTACTTTTGACAATATATCACATACAAGTCGCCAAGAAAGTCTGCTATCATTACCTAGTTTAAGTGTATTTATATTATCAGTCATGCTTACTATGTCTATGGGAAAACAATTCTTATTTGTGTCATTGCGCATTCCTTTTGCAGAATTATGTAAACATAACCTTAAAATATGTCAATAACAGCTGTTTTCCTTTGACGCATATATTATAATTAATTGCCTTTATTTGTAAATCTGCAATTGTTGTTTTTTTTCTTTATTATTGCCACATTCTAAGTATTTGTGTACACTTCTAAGTTCTGTGTTTTGTTGAAATATTGTAAATGTATACACAGGGTGTTTGTGAAGTATTTTGACAAGATTCGAGAGAGGATTCCTTACATAATAATGTTCACATGTCTGAAACCACTTCAATTTCAGAGAATTCGCCATTTTGTATGTTTACAACAACAAAATTAATGCTTTTGAAGTAGGTGAGATATTGAGATCAGATTTAGCATACGTAATGTTTTACAAATACGGTATTTGTATTTTTTTTTCAAAATGGCTATCGTTAAAAAAATTCTAATGTTGAATCTCTCGAAAACCATAAATTTTACAAAACAATAGTAAAAGACAAAAGAGTTTCCTCTTTTAACTACAAATAAAATAAGTTTTCTAATTTTTCTGTAAGATAATCAAGTTATTGTAAACAAATGGAAAACATAATTTCCTGGTTGTTGTCTACAACAACTAGATTAGGTTAGAAGCAACATTTAAAAAAAACTATAAAAATAAAAGTTGATTCATTTTATTTGTACTTAAAAGAAGAAACTTTTTTGTCTCATGTAATTTTTTTTTTAATCAATGGGTTTTCGAGACATTCAACATTAAAATTTTAAGCGGCCGCCATTTTGAAACTGACAAAAATACAGTCTTCATTTTTACACACTTGCAAACAAAAATTTCATAAAAAATATGTATACCAAATGTGAACTCAATATCTTAAACTACTTCAAAAGCTATGTCGGCGGACTGTCTGAAAACGGAGTAGTTTCGGGCACATGTTAAAGGAACATTTTCATTTATTTTTATGTAAAAAATTCACTCCCGAAGCTTGTAAAAGTATTTCAGAACACCCTGTATGATGTGACAATTAACGTTCAAGTATTTTATACCACAAGGAGCTGTCAGTGAACAGCGAAACACTGCTGTAATAATGATAAATAAAAATCAAAAATTGTAAAGACTTTCAACAAATTAAAGTAATTAAAAATATGTTACAATCGTTGTAACACTGAAAATCGTTGTAGTATATGGTTGGTTTGTGCCAATCCAATACGGCCTGTATCAAATTTTAAAACTCTTTCTTACTAAACGCCGAACACTTCCAGAGCAACCTAACTTGTTCACCATGTGCTACAAACACGTCGTGTGCGTGTCAAAAACGAGTATATCCGTAAAAAAATTGACATCGATTTTTCGGCCCATCAATCAATAGTCTACAAATTTATAAAGGAAGATTGTTGCAAGAAAATTAACATCTTTTAAGTTATATTTATATTTAATCATGAGAAAATCCAGTATCTCTTTCAATAAACTACAATTCAGTTTGATTAAATTAACCGAATGTCTAAAAATCAGTTAATTGGGTAAATTCTAATTATCTACCTGAGACTATTTTTTGTCAACAATCTTATCTTTAACATGTCTGAACATTCTTACCTTATAAAGCATAAGTAGTACAAATAAAATTACATTTAATGTTAATAATTCCACATTGTTTTAGTGGCTCACAAATTACCACAGTGTAACCGTCACTACCCCAGAGGAGCTTTAAATCGCAATAATTTGTTTTGTTAGCTGATGGTGAGTGTCTTGAATGAAAACTACATTTGAGGAACTCTTTCAAACTACGACTGGCCGCTATTTTGGATTGGCTCAACATTAAACCTTTAAAATATTGTGTCACGTGACTCGTATATATTTTATTTTTCAGATATGGACGCTCGTCGTAACAGCTTTAGTTTCCGCTAAAGACGTAGACAATAAACACGACAAGAGAGGCGTTCAAGGCGGAGCCTACAGCTACTCGCACGTCATCCACGATCATGGTCCGTACCATGCACCATCACCTGCGCCGAGTCATAGTTACAGAGCTCCATCACCCGGTCCTCTACCTCTACAGCATGTATACGTAGCCCCATCACCAGCACCTCACGGCGCCACCTACATCTCAGCGACTCCGGTATACGATAACCATCACAATTTAAACGCAGTCATTAAAACCATCACAAAAGAAGTTCCAGTACCTGTTTACCAACCTTACCCAGTTCAGGTAGCTAAACCAGTACCGTATCCTGTAAATTACGCCATTCCTGTTGCAGTAGACAGACCGTATCCCGTCACAATACATAGACCGTATCCTGTAGCAGTTGAGAAACCGATACCTTATGAAGTTCAACAACCGGTTGCTTATCCTGTTCCCGCAGCACAACCAGTTCCTGTCTATAGACCTTACGATGTTTCTACTCCGGTGCCTTATGCTGTTCACGATACATCTCCCGAGTATAATGATGGAGATGAACCTGGGGAAGATCATTCCGAAGAGAGTTACAGCGTTGGAGGAAGTTATCATTCCGATTACGACTCTCGCGACCGAGACGAGGATGAAGATCGACATTATTGAGGTACTTATTGTCTTTACTTGTATCTTACTAAATCCTCAGAGGTTCATAGGGCTGGTCATCCCAAGGGAACCTTTCTTCTTGTAGTCTTCGGTTAGATCCCTCTCTTTCGTAATGCATCAAGACTCCCTTGACCAACTCTTGTTATCTTCCGACCCCGACGCTGGATGTCCAACGCCTCTAGCGGTTATATTATAGTAGCCTAAATATCAGTGACAATTATAATAATCCTGAAACTGGGGGAAATCTTTGGATCCTTCAAAACAAAGTTATCTGTATGAATAACCACCAATACTGATTTATATGAAAAGCTTACCCTTTTGTTGGAAATCGTTAACTCATTTTTTTTACCCCTAATTATTTATGTAAAATATTACAGCCATAACTGAACATTTGAAAACAAAAATTCGAGCCTCACAATGTTTATAAATAGGTACTGTATTTTTCAAATGTATCTCAAAACATACGTATCGGTTGATATTATCTTGTGCTAACAATTTTAAATATGTTAATCTTTTATATAATTTATTCCGTTATAGTAAATAAAATGTATATTGTAAATTATTAATAAGTTATATATTCAGATTTTAATTAGCCAACAATACGTTTTCAAAACAAGTTTCCGTGGTGTAGCGGTTATCACGTCTGCCTAACACGCAGAAGGTCCCCAGTTCGATCCTGGGCGGAAACATTTACTTTTTTTACGTTCTTTCGAAGAACCATTAACGTAATAAGTAAGTCAAATCACATATACGTAGTATGGGGAAAGGTATTTAATTGGTAAAAAAAAAAAATCGATTTCTAGTTTTTGTGGATATATCCGTTCAGAGGTCCTCAAGTCCAAAAAAGTCTGAGGTTCATCTACCTAACGTAGTGTAACGACAAACGTGTGAACCGATTTTAATCCAATACTGTACGTGTGTATAATTTAAACATATCTCGGGATTCCCCCCTCCCATTTTTGACATCTCAAAGTTATGGGGTAACTGGCACAAGAAATTACGTAAAACTATAACTTTTTCAAAATCTTTTCAAACGATTTTGATCGAATTTTGTTCACGTCTATCCTCTAAGACGCCTAAAAACGTATTGGTCTCCATTTGTCCAAGTATGTATTTGTGTGTTATTGGTAAAAAAAAATCAGAAAGACGGATGTGTTAAAGTAGTTAATATCTCAAAATCGGCTCTACCGATTTCGTTCAAACTTTAGTGAAATGTGAAGATTAACGACCCAAACCCGTGTGTAAAATTACAATAAAACAAAATTAAACCCAAACACAGTCAATAAACGCTCGTGTAATCAACCTTCAGAGGTTTACTGTAATGAGTACAGGTTTGGTAATCCCAAGGGTACCTAGCTGGATCTACACATTTTTCCATATAGTCTTGGGTTAGATCCCTCTCTTTTTTCCTAATATTTCTCTCTTAATCAACTTTTATTCTCTTCCAACTATGACGCTTTAGATTATTCAAGGATTCGGGGGTCTTTGGTTTATCTTCTTTTATTAAGGCAATGTTAACCGAGAGGTTTTTTGTTTTTAAACAACAAGGAATACATTTAACCATGAAGATTTGCACGGTCATTATTGAGTCATTAACCGAACGGAGAGAATTTAAGAATCGATATAATAAAGCGGCTGCAATCTAACATAAAATTATCAAAAAAAACTAAAACATCTTCATTTAAATTTGAAAAAATTGAGGCCCGAATCGTTGACACTATTAAGCGAATATTCACATTAAAAAAATGTACATGTATATTTTGATGGGATAAAATCTACGCTGATATTTTGAAAAAATGTAGTGCTGTGTTTATTTACAATTAAAACCAAAACTAATTAGTTCTCGCAAAATATCTCGGAAAACGATACGATTACGAATTAACAACGAAATTACCTTTAACCGAAGCTTCAATTTGTCAAATCAATGGACTGTATCGAACCCAACTGTCACCATAACATTTGTAACCATCAAGCATAAACAGCTGATTAAATAGATGCAGCATGAATGCATACAATAAATTACAACAATCGACTGTGGCAAACCAGTATGGATCAATTTTGTCCTGGAATTGCGTACTCATGATTGTGCAATGTTTACAAAACTGTAAATTGGGAGACACTCAGGGACTCGGGTTAGTGAGCGAGACCTAGCTGTATCTACACATTTTTATATAGACTTGAGTTAGATATTTCTCTTTCATCATCTTCCTATCTGAAACTGACGTTATTACAGTATTCGAAGATTGGGGACTTTTTTGGCTTTAAACAACAAAAGGGGGAAATATATAAAAATAGGGAATTTTCTTCACTATTTACATTTGTCTAAAATTAAAATTAATGTTGCCAGAAATAAATACTTAAATGACTTGGTATTGTAGGAACTGTAAGAAGGAGTATCGCCCTATGAACAATCTCTGATGTAATAAAATATTAAACTGAGCCTACGTTAAAAGTAAATTGTATAAATAATTGTTTGTTTATGTTACAGGTCCTACAGCAGTGATGATGTCTATTTAACGCCAAATAAGTTTAGTCAAAGTACCTAAAGTACCGATTTATAATACAAATTTATTAATAAAATATACTTATATAACAATACTGTTGTTTTTATTTTTGAATATATAAACTCTTACAGCTGTTGAGGATATGAAATGCGCCTATTAAATAACTAATCACTCGTCTTTATCTATCTAACAATAGTGTCACATGCATTGGTTAACCTCAGAACGACTTATATTTTAATAAATACTTTGAGTAGTCAATTGTAGTTTTCTCTCTCTCTCTCTCACTTTTTTAGCTATATGTATCACTGCACACTGGCAGCAGCCTCAGGTTACAAAACACACATTAATTACAAGTCACACGACAATAAATCACATATAAAAATAGATCTTCAACGTTCATCGTCCGTGTAATAAATATTAATGTACATCCTGGAAGTATGGTACTGATTGAAAGACTGATTAAAAAATGAGTTATTTGGTACTTTCAGTTTTATACTTCAGGCGCTATATGTGTTTGAAATAGAACTCACTGACGTTCAATATATGTATTTTACTGTTGAATGATTTTTTTTTGAAGATGCTGCCTGTGTGTAGTGAAACGCGTAGCTAAGTGTAAAAAAAAAAAAAAAAAAAAAAAAAAGAATCTCTTACGGTCACGGATATTAAATAAACATTGTATAAACTTTCCCCAAAACCAAACAAATACAAACCAAAATTAATAATTACCGAAAACATTATTTGTCTACAGTTGTTGACAAAGTGGCATTTTGTTCATTTAAATTAGTTTGCAAAACAGCTGATTTCTCAACAGCTTCACTTTGCCCACTACTTTGCACACTACTTTGCTCACTCCGAATGGCAACAGAACGAAACAAAATTTAGGTTAAGTATATTTGAATTGATTTATAATATACAGGAAATGTCCCGTATGTATGTTAGATTAATTCTTACATGTAAAATAACATAAATAAACAACCAAACAACGTTTTAAAGTTGAAAAAGGAAGTAATTATTCATAAAGATGATTGACAGTTTATGTACACGGAGAGTATTTTTCGTTTGCTGAATGTTGAAGTTGGCAATCCCGTTTCCTCAACAATACACCTAAGTTATTTGTAATATTCATAAATAACCTCAGTTTTGACGTGAGGTTGAACACTATTGTATTAAATTAATTTTTTATTAAATTGTGTTACTGCTGAAGTATGTTTTTTATTTGTCACAAAATAACAACTGTAGACAAAGTATAATGTGCAATTCTTGAGCAAAGTGTCTTTTTTAAACTAGATAAAATTGACGCACTCGGCAAGCCTCGTGCGTCAACATTTTTCTCTCGTTTAAAAAAGTGCCACTTTGCTCACTAGTTGCACAAATAACTATTTTGTGATTGTCAAACAAAAAGTAAAAATGAACCATATATTTGAAATAATATTTTTATATTTAAATATAGGCCATAAACATGTCTTCAGCGTAAATCATACCTGATTGAGTTTTTATAAAAGATCAATTGTTATTCCTGAACCTTTACTGAATTCCTGAATTATTATATTTTTTATTAACTCTTTTACACACGGGTTCGGGTCTTAATATTGACATTTCACTAAAATGTGAACGAAATCAGTATAGCCAAATTTCAAAAATTATATATTTTATAACAAAAATAGAGTCATTTATTTTATTGTTTCTTTTACCGACAACTAGCAATTTTGGAAAGATGGCAACCAATTCGTTTTGTTTGAATCATTATCTGAGTGAAATTTGATCGAAATCGTTAAAGTTTAATTTCCGAAATTTCTTATTTTGTATTTTATTTTCTTATTGCAACAACCTCTGAAGTTTGTGTTATGGAAAACGAAGTGTTTTAAGTCCCGAGTCTGCTCAGGCAACAGACGACTAACAGACTATATTTACAAATAATAACTTGAACTCATGGAGCTTAAAACTAATATACCCCCCCCCCCCAACACGATATCCTTTTCTTACCAATCACACAACTTTATCTATACTACGTATAAATTTGAAAATAAAAAAAAACAAGTTCATATACAGACAGAAATAGCATACGTTATCTTTCACCAAACGCATAGCTGTATATTTTCTGTATATTTGATTTTGCAAAAAGGAACAAATATTTTTGTTTTGTAAAAAAAAATTAATAGCTAACACATATTCATTCCTTCATTCAAAACAAACATATTATCTCACATAACAGAAATTGCAAAGAAATTGACAAAAAATATAGACGAATAAGAAAAGAGAAACTGTACAATTTGATTTTATATTTATGTCTTTTAACCTCAAAAACTGGCATTTCGAAATAAGACTCCTATTAAAACATATAAACTTACAAAAATCAAAAACTCATATTTTTACCTGGAAAAGTTCACGTAACCTTTACTATTTGCAAATGATAAAAATTGGTGATTTTCCGTAGGCCTAATTAATTCTGGGAAACTAAGAGATATTTATAATTTTTTTTAAACCCACAGTAAAATATAAACATTTCATATAATTCAGATGAATAGTTACCGAGCTATGATCATATAAAGAGAGAGCTATTTTCATATACTTTCAAAAAATTACACTCAATTCAAAATAATTGTTTGTGTTTTATTATCCAAAAGTGTTGAAAGCTATGCCTAATAGTAATAGTTAGTATAAATTAATTGGTCAACATGTAAATAAAAGTTACTTTTGTAATTAAACATCTATTATAAAATTACCAAGTTTTAAAATACTGATTCCAAGCAGCCTGTGCTTAGGCTTTATGGTTGAAACTTTTTCTCGTACCTGATACACTTTCTATCATAATTAGTCTTTTAATGAGTTACAAAATCAGCTTGTTATATACCTAGGCCTACGTTTTGGTGATTAATTAATCAATTACCCTAACCGGCGAAACTTTATTTTATACAATTAGTAGGTTAAAGAATACCAAATATATACATAAGTTTACACAAAAATACACTTATCTAAGCAATTTATTGTTTTGAAAACAAAAATATTTAAGCTTAGGCCTAATAATAATAGCAACTACAAATTATATTATTGATTGTAAATACAATTAGATTAATAACTTAACATAGTATGGTTGTGTTATAAAATTGCCAAATTTCAACCTTAATAAATTCAATCAAGAACTAAGACTATTATAAATTCTAATTTTTGTTCACTGAAAAACATTTTTCTTACCTTGTGAACTTTATTTATCATCTGCAACCTTAACAAAATCTCAAAATAAAAAAATAAAAACACTTTCACAAACTAAATCAAACAAACTTAAGACATTGTCAACAAGAATAAACCTGTTTGGTGCGTACCTGTCAACTGTACTATACAATACCGACAAAGTCTGAAATATGTGGTAGACATCACTGATATCAAAGCGGCACTGGACTGGATGCAACATATGATAATGCAGGCTGTGCAATGATTACCAATACAAAATTATGCATGATTTTACATAATGCTTTATATAATTATAGTTAACCATTCGTTGTTTAAGAAGTTCTTTTATTGTGTTATAACAAGTATTTCGATATATCTTACACCATCATCAGATGACAAACACAATGCATACATCGAAAACTAATCTTCATTAGACAAAAACAGATAAAAGTAATTGGTACAATGGTACATGTCAAAGTATCTAGTAAAAAAATATTTTAAGATTGGAGCCCATATGCTACACTTACTGTAGTCAACTATTTACTCCGTAAGTATTCAGTGAGTAGTAAGTGTATCATGTGGTGACAACTCTTAAAATAGGTCTTACTACAAGACGCTGCAACTCTTTGCTTATTGATTGTGAATATTTTACACCAACAACTAAACAGATCTCAAGAAAACTTTACAGCTAATTTGTCTAAGCAATAAATTCCCTTAGAATAAAATACAATGTTTTCTGACCTTCTGTACGTCTATGCTTCACTTTTCTCAGAAAGTATTGAACAGATTTCAACAAAACTGTACAGCTTACAGTCATTCATCTAATCGTTAGCCTCGATAATGAAATAATCACTTGGAATAAAACACTGTATTGCGTTTATCTATAAATGTATGGTTATTTTTTGTCAGAAACTATTCAACAGATTTCATCTAAACTTTATAATACATACAGGGTGAGTCAAAAGTCAGGAATATAATTTGTTACTCGGCTTCTAATTGACGTAAAATAACGCTAATAATTGCGTTGAAAAGCTCTTGATTAGAGATATCTACAGAGTGTACCGAAGCTGGTATCAAAATATACAGGGTGCGTCAAAAATAAAACAAAATTACTTTCATTTTTTGAGTTATAGTAGTGTTTAAAAACTATAAATTTTAAAAATACGATTACGAGGCCTGCAATTACATAGAATATCACGCGACCTCTCTATGTAAAGCTTCTCTATCACAAATTAAGACACACAATTTTTTTCAAAAACACAGGGTGTTCAAAAATTTAATTTAAAATTAGTGATATTATAGTTGTTTCTACGATTTAATTCTTATAATTTTGTATTCGTATGTTAATCTTGTTATTAGTTGCCTTTTAGGTATTTTATCGATGTCGCTTACATATTTTTAACTATAAATTTTTTTATTATTTGTGGGAGAATAAAAACATCGCGATGGGGAAAACTCAAAAGATACTAAAACGTTTAAAAAATTTCCTAGAAAAAATATGTCCAAAAATGCTTAGTTTTTCTTCTACCTTTCCTTTTTAAGTAAATAGATGGGTCTTTAACTCTAGAACCAATTAGGATATCAATAACAAATTTCGCAGAATATTTCATACTATTAATTTACAACGTAGGCCTACTTGTAATTTTTTAAATTAACAGTTGTAAAATAGCGTTTTCTAAATCTTTGAAACCAAATATCTCAAAAGTCGCATAATTAATTTATAAGATACAAAATAATTGACCGGTTTAACTGCGAACAAGGTGATACCATTATTTCTATTGTAACTTAAGGGATGTCCAAAATATTTTTAACGACTTAAATTACCAATTTTTGGTAATTTACCAAAATCATACGACAGCTTCTTGTCATATAGCACTTTTTTTAACAGATAATTTAATAACTATTTTGTCAGCTAACTGTTTAAGTACTAGAAGATCAAGAAAATATCTGGTTTGTCCTACTAAATTATTAAGAATAATAGTTTATGATATCTAAAATAACGCACGATAATACAACTGGTGATGGTGGAGTTTTTTTAAAATTAAAATTTAATTAATTGTAGACTTTAATAAAATCGTTGAAGCTTGCAAAACCCTTTCTTTTTAACCCCTTATAATATATAATATAATACGTAATACCAGTATTAATCAGCTGTCTGCAATCTAACCACGTTTTATCGACAATTTGTTCATAAACGTCCAAACTATCATTTGTAGAAAACACTTATTTTAAATTGTCAATATCACATGATGATAGTTTTGTATGAAAAAGAGGAAAAACTGCCAATATTTTTAAGTTGAAAACTGCCAATTTTATTTTTTTGATTTCTACGAATTGTAAATTGTATTTTCTTATACAATTATGTTAAATACGTGTGTTTAAATAAAAACTAAGGTTGCCAGAAGTTCTTACAAGGTTGCCATGGTGCGTCTCGTTGGTAACATATAAAATCCCAATAAAACACTAAATTAAAACAACTTAACATTTTATTGCTAATATAGCACAATATAAACAAATATTATTTAAGGGTGTTCTTGCAGTAGTTTGGCATTATGTCATCTGGAACACACAGACAGTAAATATATTAAACGATATTAATATATAAAGTAACAAACAAATTAATATTTATCTTATTGTATATTTTTTAAGGATGTGTATTTAATTAGTAAACATGTTTAATTACAAATTACGATGTAAACCTTTTATACATCCTTATATAAAAAAGGGTTAAGTGGAATAGAGGACCTGATGGTCCTAAAATAAAATCATTATTCATTTAATCATACATACGTGTTATTTATAAAGTTTTTTCATGAGTTTCTAAGTTGAGGTTTTCAAGCATATTACTTATTCCCTTGATTTCAAAAATAGTTTATTGAAAATTATTATTGTCTGTTTTTGCCTCAAAAATTTTTATTATTTTTTAAATTTTTTTTTCCCTAAGCAAAATTTAATCTAAATTATTACCCTCATTTTAAGAAAATCTAACTTTTCAGTTATCAGATATGAAACATGTTGATGGCACTTACTCAACTCCATTATATAACGTAATACAAACAAATCCTAAAATTAAATAACCAAAAGTTGATTCCATGGGTCTCGTAGAAAATGTACATCAAGGGGTCTATTTACACAGTAGAGTAAGTTTGTTTAAAACAGTCTTTACACAGGTAATATTGTAAATTACTACTTTTGATCTCGGCTACATGTGTATATAATAATAAAATTCCATTCGCTTCGCTCGTGTTATTGTCTCGGCACGAGAGAGCCTCCAAGTTGTACGGATATGAAGAAATCTTCACTCGCTATGTATCTGTGATTCCGTCCAGGCACATCTCGTCCATTTACAAATATCACACTTTCTTGAAAGCCAATGTTCGAAATTACATTTTTTAACAATGTCTATGTTATTACATGCAGATTGAAATCTGCAAATATTTACCCAATTGTTTGTATTATAAGATGAATAATACATGAGGCTAAATGAATAAAAACCTTTTAACATTTTTAATTCGATTTTTCTGAATTTTCATTGGGTTTTATATGATCCCACTCTACCAAGTTTAATGTTCCTATATCGTTTTCACATAAGGACGACTACGGCAGGACGGAATGTCGGAAATAACATTTTCAGTTTCCTGAAGTCATCTAACTTCAAGATCAGTCAAAATATGAAAATCGAAATTTTCAACGATTACCAAACTTCTCTGTCGTATAAAATCAGTTTATTAATTTGTGCTGTAGAGCATTGGACAGCCTTCATTTCCAAACTCACTTTTTTGCTATCAGGGACCTGAAAACAGGTATTTTAGAAAAAAAAAAGACATGTCTTTTTACTCATCTCATGTATATCACTTTCGTTTCTACTGTAAAAATACACCCTAAATCTATCTTAAAGTAAAGACAATACTCAAATAATTTACTTACAATTCTAATGATCTCCATTGTAACCATTCTTGTACCCGTTACCACCAGCGTTATAACCACGATTACCATCAGAGTAACCTTTATTATAACCAGAATCTTCATCCGATCTGTAATCTCCATCGTTCTGAGCGTCATAACCATTCCCTTTAACATAGACCGGTAGTGGCACTGGTGTAGCTACTGGGTAAGGTTTAGACACAGCATACGCTACTGGTGTAGCTACGGGTATCCTAACCGGATACGGGACCGGTTTCTCTATAGCTACCGGATAAGATTTGTATAGGTGTACCGGAACTGGTCTTTCTACCGGAACTGCAACGGCTATATTCACAGGATAAGGGATACGTTTCTCTACAGCGACCGGATACGGATGCGCAACTGGGACCGGTATTTCTTTTGTAACAGTGATTGTTTTAACATCGCCGTAGAGTCCACCGTATCCGCCGTTGTAACCGTAGTTAGCTACAGGTAGGTAAGCTACTTGGACTGGTGCTCCGTGTCCTCCGTAGTAAGCCCCCTGGGTGTATTCTCCTCCATGGTAGGCTCTCCCTGGTACATGATCCAGACCTGTACTGCCATGGACGACCTGTGTGTAGCTAGTAGCTCCACGTTTATCTTGTTTCTTGTTGTCTACTGGCTTCGCAGCTTCTTTGCATTGTACTGCGGCTGCCAGAAATATCAAAATTGCCTGAAAATAGCACAAATTTAAAGTAGAACAATAAATTTGATATGAAATTGTTTTTTTTTTGAAAATTACGTAATTGAAAATGAATTTACATTTGGGGTTATTTAGTGTCTAGTTATTTATTTTAAAATTTTAAACGTTTTACTTACTCGCACTTGCATACTATGGAGAACGTTTTGTGACAGTTAAAAATAATCTATATTGTGTTTTTTTTTTGTTGAAAAAGTACATTTTAAGAGCACCCTGTGTATAAAGTGTTTGTACTATTTTCATTAAAACTAACCCGTAGGGAACTCAAACAAAACGTATTGGTTGTGATCTCCCCTAAAGTTACATTTTAGGAGTCGTTAGAATAATTTATAAAAGTCGTAAATTTTATGTGAAAACCTAAACCAGACCTTCAAGTTACAGGTATAGTGGAACCTAACCTAACCTAAACCAGGCTGTCAAGTTACAGGTACAGTGGAACAGGCCAATGAAGGCACTTCGCAGATCGGGTGAAAACGCTGTACTATTCTCGAAGTAGAGTTAAGGGGTGCGAGGAGGGCAAGTCTCAGGTAGCTGGCGATTCGGAGGCAAAGTTAATGTTTGTGGAACGGTGTTATTTTCCGACATAATCCATATATTATCTTCCTCTACCGCCCCGCACCGGGCACAAGTGCCTTCTTAGGGCTGTACCACTATAATAAAATATTGGCGGTCCAGTGTAACTGTCGAAACACGAAAATGAATAACAACAGCTATAATTTAAAAATTGGAATTAAAGAACGTGTTTTAAACACAAACCATTTTATATAACTAGACAATAATTAGGCTCTTTTTAAATAAATATTTCAAATTTTTTAAATATTGCAAAAAAATATATAAGGACGACCCTTCTACACCTCCTTATTTCCTATAAGAAACACACGGGATGGAAGTCCAATTGCAAGATTGGACTTTTTACCACCTCAGATATAAGTAGTATGTAGAACGTTTTATCGCAAAAAACTTTTTTTTTCATTTAAGTCTCCCCCTGAGATGCCTTGTATACTCGCTTGTAGAAGCTATCGTGTCGTTAAATGAGTATTTTGACTATTATTAACCTATTTAAACCATTTGAATTTAAAAAAATACAATAACAGTGAAATGTAGGGTATGTGTTCATATACATGGATGTTGGATGAAATAGTATTTTTTTTTTAAATAAAGAAGAAATCAATTTAAAACATTTCTTAATTCAACTGTACAAAAACATTACATACCATTTACCACACAGTCAAACATAAAAAGCACTCGAAATGCATTCCGACAAAAACCGACAGATCGTAATTTATAGACAAAAAATAAATATTACCCACGGATGTTGACATAAAAAATAAAATATTTGAAAATCGGCCAACAATAATTTAATCATATTGCGGTGATATTTGAACGTCAAATGAAAAAAAAAAATTTAAAAAAAAATTTAAAAAAAAAAAAAAACAATTTGTATATTGTAAAATAGTTTTTTGGAATCAATGTTTTTCGAAATATTTGGATTAAACATTCCTTGAACGAAAGCTATTTTCAAACACTTAAGTAAACCTTTATCTGATTTTTGGGTTAAACCAATAATATAATATATTATACAAAATTGGTATCAATATATCAATTCTTTCTAGAATCATATTATATTTTTGAAAATAATGATAAACAATTTAAAAATCCAAAGCAAACAGTACGACAAACTGAAAACAAAGCATTTTTGGACATGCGAACTTTTTGTTTTATTTCAATTTTTGTTTTTTTATAGGCGAAGAAAACGTTCATAATCGCCTTACAAAAAACAGAAAAAAGGACATAAAATAAAGACCCTCAAATGCTCTAGAGGATCAGGGTTGAAAAATAACAAAGAGACCCGATAGGAAAGGTGAATATTAGCGATCTAACCCAAGGCTAGGTAATAAAAGGTGTAAATCCAGGTAGGATCCTCAGGGTTGCCACTATAGGCGACTCCTGAGGGAATCCTTTATTTGAATGTCCAGAATCACTTTCCAACATTTAAAAGACTTCTATGTTAATATGTCTATATTGTTCTCTGATAATTCCTAGTATCACCCATGAATACCTTTGGATCACCACCCTTAATCAGATAAGCTCAACCGCGACTAACTAAAATCAATTTTACACAAACACAATACTCTCTCCACACTACCTAATCCAAATAAAAACCATTCCACTCACAAGTGTCCCGTACATCCTGGAACTTGATTCAACACTGATCGACGCATTCACACGTCCAAAACCTTTTATATTGCAATTTTTCACTTTCGCTATTTACAATAACCTTGAGAAATCCAAGACCCACTACACAATATAGAAAGCAACAATGCTTGTCATCATAATGTGACAATACATATACAAAAACTCAATAATAATTACCTGTCTTGCCCTACCATACAAATCTCCGAGGGGGAAAGTCTTCAGTTCCGCTCCTGAATGCGGTAAAACAGTCGTAAAACGTCCAAGTAAATAGTTGAAATTAACACTGGGAGCTGTTGGACTGTCTGTAAATTTCTCTTTCGATGACAAATTTCTTTTCCGGACCGGAGGACCAGCATTTTTTGGACAATACCCGTGACAAAGTGATTAGGAAACGTGTGAAGACTGCGCAATTAGGAAGGAAACGCAGGAGAGAATCTTAGTACGACTCGTATGAAGTGGATGTGTAGATATTTAGTGTGTACTAACTGTAAGTATAACTGTATTGTTTTATTTGTATAAGTTGTTTGAAACTCTCTGTCCAGAGGGTTGAAATAGATTTATAATAAACTCTCTATTATCTCGAATCATTACGATTTATTGCACATATTAATATATAATTCTATATAGTGGCGAAGACGAGATTTAAATGTTCAACAAGAGTCAATAGTTTTGATTTACAAACATATCAAACGTTCTTATTAAAAACTTTAAAATCAGCTGTTTTTTTTCTTAAAAGTTAAAATTATTTGAACATTCGTTACCATACCAAAACATTTTACACATTTAACAGCTGATTCATTACAACGAATATAAAATCAATTTGATGTTAGGTTAACCATTATATTATTTACGTTGTCACTATTGTTGTTTGCTCGTTTTTAGATGTAAACTATTTCAAAAACTCCCTCACGACAAGATTTTATATTAATTAACTTAAGTTAGGCAATTAAATCAATGTTCATTGTTTGGTGTTCAAGTCACTTTGTATAATATAATGAGTAATAAATTATTTATATTACCTTTATAGTTCCGTCATGTGACTTTGCGTTATTTATTTGTGTGTATAGTTTTAATGTTTTTGTTGTGTTTATTGTTTTAACGACCTCTACGGAGTGAAATAACTGAAGATGGAGCTACGACTCCGAAACGCGTCTTTGTAATAAAGACAAACGCAAAGTCACATGACGGAACTATAAAGGTAATATAAATAATTTATTACTCATTATATTAATTAAATCAATGCAAGATTATCATAATAATATGATTTGAAGTGTTGTTTTTTGCTTGAATAACAAAGCTGATGTAAAAACTTTTTCACAAGAGTACTGCGGCTGTGTGAATATTATTCTATATTTAACTACCTAATTTTGTAAATGAAAACATCAATTCTTTAAGTTTTTTATGTGTTTCGTAGACGTATTTGTTCATCTGGAATCAATATATATTAAAGTAAAAACCTTTTAACACTAATGTATCTCATTTGATAAGCTAGTGCAGGATATTTTTCAGTAAGGTAAGAAAAAATTGTGAATTAATTGTAAACATTGTTTTTAAATGCTTCTTTTAGTTTACCAAATTCGTCTATATATAGTCTATATATATATATATATTTCAGACAAAATTTACTAATCTCAAGGTTCATTTCAAATACACAGCAGAAATATGTATAGAAATTTTGTAAATTTCTGTTGAGAAACCTATATGGAACATAACCTCAAATTTAACTAAATAAATTGAAATCAGCTGTTCAAATAATTTACAAAAGTTATATTATTTTAACCATTTCTGCTTTGTTAGTTTTGTCTTATTTCTGGTCACTCATGCAAGAACTTCTTGACAGACAAAATTCTCTCCTTACGCAACAAACAAAAAACTATCATTTTTGTTTGATATCCTAAACTAAATTTTTGTTTCTATTATTTTGTTAGTGAGTTGTTAGTTTTTTGTTATTTATAAGCATGGTAAGACTTTAGGCATTAAATGTTTCATTTTCTCTTTTTGTTTTTATAAATACATTTTTTTTAAAACGCTTGGATGAAAGCACTTCTTTATTCAACTTGATGAAAAAACGTTTATTTTCCTGACACCATGGCTTAAAGTTCTTTTACATGCGGGTTTGCAAAAACTTGAATTTTCAACTGTTGCTTCACAGTTTATATACAAATATAACTCTGAGAAAATTAAATGCATACAGGTTTGATTAGCATATAAAACACTGTTACATTTAATTTAGTCTTCCAAATCTTTATTGTCAAATTATATAAAAACCGTATGTTCTTGAAAAACAATTCAAAAATATCAAAGTCTTCACCAGTTTAAAACAAATACTCCTTGGAGTACATTTGATTGTGTCATAAGATATTTATTTTTATACCTTTAAAAACAACTTAATAATAATTTGACATAGTCGATATCTTGAAACAAATTAAACCGACTGCAATAGTAGTTTACACTAAAATAGAACATGGTAATGTATATCTGTTTGAATGTATCTGAAGTTGCAATGGATTGCAAGAGTATTGTACTTTTGTGGAACTAAAGAGTTTCAGTTGGGCATAGGATGTTTTGTTACCACTCATATTCTACCCATTTTCAGTTTCAATATAAAATATCCTTGTTGAGGTTAACTCCAAAATTATTGAAGTCTGAGATTTATTAAAATTTTAAGTAGTATATTTCAATATCTACAACCCTCTTCCATCCATCCTGTGCAACAATATTGAGCTATTTAGTTTTCCCTTCCTTCACAATTAGACCTATTAATTAAGCCTCTTTAGCAAGTTGCTGGAATAATTCCTTCAGAGTGGACACGTTATAATATTCCAGGACAATGTCATCTCTATAAGCTCCAAGTTGAGAGATAAATTTGTTAAAGAATAAGTTTATGCTTCCGAGACATGGACAGGAACTTGGAAGAATAAAATAAGAATGTTTGAAAGAAAGATACCTTGGAAGAAATTAGATCCAATGAACGATATTTTAAAAATAATCTTACTTGTAAATTTCCAAAGTTAGGACGTCGTTGTCGAAATATAACCACTTTCAAATATAAGGCGTGTACAAAGAACACACCTGTTCAGGAAAATTAAATATGTTTTGCAGGAAATACCAACCAATCTCTGCACCGCCCTTTATCTTGTCACAGCAAGGACAAGATAGAAATAGATTTAAATATCTGGGATTAAAATAAAGCTTTAACACAATTACACACAAATAATAAGTTAATTAAATCAAACGCGTTTCAACGACTACGTCGCCATCTTCAGTGATGCCAAGTGATAGGGAAATAAATTTGTTTCAAACTAGTTTCCAGTTTAATAACAATCTGTATTGGAAACCCTCAGATAGTTTTTTTTATAAGTTTTTATAAGTCCTTTTGAGATAAAGGCCCAGGAAGCCGTGAAATAAAACATTTTTGCAGTATTTGATAAAAGGTAATGTTTGAAAATTTGTAGACGATATCAATGAGTTTTACTCAACCATGAAAGATCAATGATGTTGTCTAAATTTACACTCAAATGCTTTTGACTTAATAAACATTGTATCTGTGTGGAAATGTTTCCAAGTTTAATTTTAAATTAAAACATCAAGTAGAAGTCTATTATTAATATATGGAGTATTCAAGACTAAATTAAAAATTAGGATAGAATCTATCAGTTCATTGTTTGGCAGGTAACAACCTCCGTGACAAGCAACTCATAAATTACTTCTATACATTAATTTCTATAAAATAATCATTAAAAATTATTTAAAAAATTTAGTAAATATATGAACCTTTATAACGCAATTAATTTTGATGATTTCCAAATGACTTACTATTTTCTCGCATTAGTTTGGTGTGAGAGAAAGTTTGTTCGCAGTTACAGAACCTTTAATTTGCAATTAAACTACAGTTTGCTTCTGTAAATGGCAATAAATCGACAATGACTCTCGTAAAATATCGATTATATGTTTCCGGCGGGAAAGATTTCACAGTTATTAATTTTTTTAAAGGTAATATTTACTTTCAAATAACGATCAAACACAGTTTCTCTTGACTTCTCTCGATGTCACTCTTCCGATATAATCCATCTTGACGCTAGTTAAACATTGACAACATTGAGCTATATAATGTAAGCTTCAATGAATAGCGAAGCTTAGTTCACACTGCTTCAGTAACAAGCGTGAACGAAGTTCATATCACGTATTTCTAAGAAATTTGCAGCGTGAACGGTTTCAGTTTGAATGGCCGTATTGTTGTCACGTATTGATAAGTTAATATGTAATGATAGTCTCCGATTGACATCCAAGTAAATATGTAATGATAGTCTCCGAGTGACATCCAAGTAAATATAATATGTAATGATAGTCTCCGAGTGACATCCAAGTAAATATGTAATGATAGTCTCCGAGTGACATCCAAGTAAATATGTAATGATAGTCTCCGAGTGACATCCAAGTAAATATGTAATGATAGTCTCCGAGTGACATCCAAGTAAATATGTAATGATAGTCTCCGAGTGACATCCAAGTACATATGTAATGATAGTCTCCGAGTGACATCCAAGTAAATATGTAATGATAGTCTCCGAGTGACATCCAAGTAAATATGTAATGATAGTCTCCGAGTGACATCCAAGTAAATATGTAATGATAGTCTCCGAATGACATCCAAGTAAATATGTAATGATAGTCTCCGAGTGACATCCAAGTAAATATGTAATGATAGTCTCCGAGTGACATCCAAGTAAATATGTAATGATAGTCTCTGAGTGACATCCAAGTAAATATGTAATGATAGTCTCTGAGTGACATCCAAGTAAATATGTAATGATAGTCTCCGAATGACATCCAAGTAAATATGTAATGATAGTCTCCGAGTGACATCCAAGTAAATATGTAATGATAGTCTCCGAGTGACATCCAAGTAAATATGTAATGATAGTCTCCGAGTGACATCCAAGTAAATATGTAATGATAGTCTCCGAGTGACATCCAAGTAAATATGTAATGATAGTCTCCGAATGACATCCAAGTAAATATGTAATGATAGTCTCCGAGTGACATCCAAGTAAATATGTAATGATAGTCTCCGAGTGACATCCAAGTAAATATGTAATGATAGTCTCTGAGTGACATCCAAGTAAATATGTAATGATAGTCTCTGAGTGACATCCAAGTAAATATGTAATGATAGTCTCTGAGTGACATCCAAGTAAATATGTAATCTTCCCACTCATTGATTAGTTAGTGATCCTGCAAACAGTGATGTTTGAAATCATTCGATAAAACGTCACTACTGTCTTGAAGTAACAGTAAATAATACCATAGCTACTGTACACTTGAACAAAACACGACGCGCAGGGAGAAACAATAAAATACAAAAGCTTTATGGGGGATTTATGATTTCCTATCCATTAGGATGTAATGGTAGTAAATACAGGATGGACCAAAATAAGCAGTAATGAACACGTTATTATACAATATTTAAACACTGTTAGATCATAATAGTTGTTTATTTTCTAACAAAAACATGTGCTATCCGCATTCCGTTTCGTTTAAATACAAAACTAACAGCATTCACATTGGTATCTATGCAAAGAGGTTGTACCATTCCACATACTCGACAACATGTTCTAGTAAAATGTCTTTCTTCAACACGTCAGGTGGGTGTGAGATCTGTGAGTGACAAGGGAATGAATGAGACAGACGCTTGAAGCAAACTAGAGTGTTTCTTGGAATTAACTCAACCCTGATAGAACAACTGGAAACGAAAAGTTAGATGTTTGGCACAGCAAAATGTTCTAAATATCTGTTATAAAGTGCTCGGCGATCCTGCCTAACTTGATTCAAAGCTATAGGATGTCCGTCCACGTCCTCATCCTACACTGCAGTCAGGTCGCACGCTCACCGCATTGTGGCTCCTCTACACACTCTGGATTCCATGAAAATCTCTTCTCTGCTGATTAATAAAACCATTCATGTGACTTCCGTCAGACAAACACATATCGAACTGCAACTCAGTGCATTTGTACAACATTGAAACACAATAATAACTTGCCGATGCACTATTTTGTTGTTGTCCATCCTGGTTCTCGTGTTCAATGGATAAGCTTCCAAACTAATGGTTTAGTTTCCACGTATGTTTTATTATTATAGAAATATTTAGTATACTATTGATTTATACAAATTTCCTGATACAATCTGACGCAATATTCCATAATATCCAATCCAACTTATATAATCCAACAGTATTTTCTAATATTCAACAAATACTATTTAATATTTAACTAACTAAGAAACACAATATAATTCAAAGCTAGCTAAGTATCGTTTGGAAGGTAAAAATGACTACTATTTATATTAAAAAAACACAGAACACTTTAAACCAATGATGGAGTAAACCCGCAGAGTCCAGTCCCTGGAATATCTCGAAGAAAAGCTATCTCTGGAATTCCTGTCGTCGTCGGGTTCGGCCTCTAGTATCGGTTAGATGGCGACGGTCTCTTCAATATCGATTGACCTCGTTACTAGCTCAGTTTAGGTTTTATAGTTTCTTTTGAACATATTGTTTGCGATTCAGTGATTACATTCTTTTTGAGTTCAATGATCTACTTTCTGTCCATTGTTTTTGGACTTAAAATAACTGAATTTTTATATCATCATAATCTTAGCAACACCAATATTGTTAAAAGTTCTTCTCATAGATGTACAACTGACATTAATTTTAACAGATGTTCGGAGGGAACTAAGAGTTCACCTAAAGTGTGTACTAGAGTGGCATCCCGAGAGACTTTAGCTGTTTCTACACTCTTTCCATTTTGTCTTGGGATAGACCACCCTCTTCCATCGTTCCTATTTGGTCTCAATGTTCGTTTTCGTACCTGACGCTATTCGATGGCTTTATTTATTTAATAATTATTTTATGATCTTTCTTTTTTTTTTTTTTAAGTTGATGCCGACCGAGAGGTTTTTTGCATTTAAAGAACAAAGAAAAAAATAGAGGCTTCATATGAATAAAATTGATCAAAATCATTAAATACGATTATGAGAAAAACGTAATTTTGTGTTTTTTTTCATGGCAGCTATCTCAACAAAATTTGTAGTTATTAAAACTATTTTTAAAAAGCCCAAAATATGTCCACAAACCGAATCGGTCCAAATCGAGCCCGAAGGGCCCTAACTGGATCTACATTCTTCCTCGTGTAGTCTTGCATTAGATCCCTCCCTATGTAGTGTCTCTTGACCACATATTGTTCTGACCTTGACATTATGAAAGTACTCAAGGTCCAGGGGTTTATTACTCCCTTCTTTGTTACAATCTTATTGTCTGCCGGAATACCCACTATCAGCCACAAACAACTTTCTCTTTAGGCCTATCGTGGTTAATCCATTTTCCTGATTAATATATGATTTAACTCCATGGTTTGATTTAATATGAAATCTAAACCTGTGCTATTTTAGCTAGGGTAAACCATTTGAGGTTGCGTTTTCGGCATTGTGTTCTACTCATAAAGGTCTTTAATTCGATGTACATCTCGACCTATGCTCTCATTTAAGATATCCTACTTACTCCTTGTGGGCTATCCCTCTGGAAAGGTAGCGGTCCACTGAATACGTACTAAAATAGGTTTTGCATTAACAGTGTGCTAAACTTTGTAGCTCTATCTGTAATGGTTAAAAAAATATTAAGCCGTACCGGGACTTATTTAACACGCTGTATATGTTGGCAAAGCGGATTTACGCTCGTTCGGACGCGAATAGATACATATCTATATATGTTTACAGTGCTAACTTGGTTTGGAAATTTTATGAGTAAAAATTTAATTCATATAACTTTTTCTGTAAAATGTATATTTTTCGAGAAAAATCGTTCCTAAAATTTTAAGTGCTGAAAAAACGTGACGCTTTGGGGTAGTACTTCTAATGTAGTTTATTATTGAAAAGGGTTCCAAACTAGACCAGTTACCTGCATAAACCTTGTGTCACAATTTATATCCAATGGTTAAAGTGAACGAAAACTAGTATTTTAACACAAAATAATTGTTTATTTTTCCTGAACCAACATACACAGTTATCAAGTGTTATTAGGGTGACATGGTTATCACCAAAGACATGTATTAGTGTGACGCAACTACTCAACTATTGGTAATTTCACGAATAATACAAACTGTGACAGGTGAAAGGCTATTGCCACATTTTATTATCGACTGTTCAATTACTTCTGAAATATATGAAATTCTTTATGTAATTCTAAAATTACGTATGAATCGATTGCATCTTAGTTCAAGGTGTCGATCTCGTAGTCCAATTTGTTGGATTCGATGCGGTCGGGAGACAATTCATTAACGATTGTTCAGTTCCATTCTTCTTTTTTCAATTTACCTTGAAGTCTGCTGCAGTTTAAAGTGCAGTTTGTATTATATCGTCGTTAAAGCCGTTATACCTGAGAATTGGTTGTAAGTTTGGATTTCACACGTCAATACACGTACTGTAAGGGAGTAAATTGAGTTTCTGGACCACTGAATAAAGACAGATTTTTTTGAAAAATCTAGGTAAAAATCTTCCAGACGCGGAATTTGGTGGAAAGTTTGGTTTTGGGGTTACATCATTGAAGAAATAATCGGACACTCCAATTCAACCCTGGATGGATAAAACTTGGGGTAAAACGTGTTTTTTTGTAAATATCTCATAAACTAAGCCAGATATAAAAAAAGTATAATACAAAAGTTATAACTGACTAAATTTCCCATCAAAACTATCCTTAGGAATGTGTTAGTCAGACGCACTGGGACAAAAATATTTCACAAAGTTGAGATCTTTTGTGCAATTATTCATATTGAATTTTTTTGAGTTTAGGCCGATTTTGGTACAGTAAAAAACGCTAAATATGGCTATATAAGTGTTTGTACAAGTAATACCAAGTATTTGGATATACAATTTTGCATGTATGTATTCATGCACACATACACACACACACACACTACAACTACAAAAACGTGAATTTGCACATTTACATGCATATACTGATTGATCTATGCGTATAGGGTGTGCATTTATGGATTTAGACAAGTCGTATATATGAAAACATTTTTACACATATACGTGTGGTATATACATATACACAAATAAAAAACGTTCAAAAATGCACGTTTTGTATTTGAAGTGTGTGCATAACATCTACAAGCAATTAGATACACATAGTTAACGCTTTTTACTATAAAAAAAATCGACCTAAACTCAATAACATTCAGGTTTTTTTTCGTAAACATGCCTTATACGAGCAAAAAGGTAGCCTTTTTTTATAAGGCTATAATGACCAAGAGATTATCACCTTTAAACAATAAGGAATCTTTTCATCTTTCTTATCACACCTCTTTTAACCAACTCTTGCTCTCTTCCGACCCTGACGCTATTTCATTGTTCAAAGGTTAGGAGTCTTTATTTTTATTCTTTCCTTCCCTTTTTTTATAAGGCTATGATGACCGACATATTCTCGCCTTTAAACAACAAATAAAATACAGTCTCTGTATACTATATATTATACTTGTAGACCCACTAATTACTGTCCAGCTTCTAATAAAACGTTGTCATACATTAAATAATAAAAAGAAGGATTAAATCCCATGATTTGTTAAAATAAACTCTGTGTCTTATATAAACAATGAGTTTGTAATGCTCTTTTCTAAATTTCGACCGGTTGTTGCTTTGATTATTGGCTTACAGAATTAAGTTCTCATATCATTATTTACGTTACACATCGAGAATTTTTAAATTATAAATCACACAACCCTCAACCCACTACTTATAATGTGTGACTTGACCATAACCTAACCTAACCTAACCATAACCTAACCTAACCATAACCTAACCTAACCTAACCATAACCTAACCTAACCATAACCTAACCTAACCTAACCTAACCTAACCTAACCTAACCATAACCTAACCTAACCTAACCTAACCTAACCTAACCATAACCTAACCTAACCTAACCATAACCTAACCTAACCATAACCTAACCTAACCTAACCATAACCTAACCTAACCTAACCTAACCTAACCTAACCTAACCATAACCTAACCTAACCTAACCTAACCTAACCTAACCATAACCTAACCTAACCTAACCATAACCTAACCTAACCATAACCTAACCTAACCTAACCTAACCTAACCTAACCTAACCTAACCTAACCATAACCTAACCTAACCTAACCTAACCTAACCTAACCTAACCTAACCTAACCTAACCTAACCTAATCTAACCTAACCCAACACTTCAACAGTAGAGAAGTAAGAAGAATTTCTACAAAAAGTGGAGTCCACATGAAACTATGAATCACACTGTATGTACTAATTTTCTATTCTTATTATAATCAACATAAAATTGTATTTATTATTATTTACTAAAAAACAAAAATCGACTTATATATGATAATTATTAATATTTATCAGTTGTGAAAATAATCAGCTGTTACCTGCACATATTTGTAGGAAGTGAATAATTATAAAATTTCCACTATATGGTAATAGGCACCACCAACACGTTTAAGGCGTGACTTTACAGTGTGATGTTCCTAGTTAAAGAACCCTAATATATAGACGTTACGGAAAAATAAAATCGTAATATTTATGTTTTTAAATTAGGTTATCTGAACTTTTAAAATTACGAATAAAGATAAATATTCACCCTTCATTTCGTCAGCAACTAAACATTTGGAAATAATAAATTTATTCTGACGACATTAGCTATGTGCTAAAAATATGACTGAGAGAAGTATATTTAGTCACACACATGAATGTGTAACAACCTTGATGACAGCTAATACCCAAACACTTGTACAGCGCGGTATGAATGTTTGCGTTTCACAATTTAGAAGGCGTAAAACAAATTATTAATTATAGTGTACATTATATCAGAGGCGACAAAATACTAGCTTTTCCGATCTCATTCGTGGAAATAGAATCACCCAAGACTATGAAATGGTCACCGATCTTATCTCTTAAGAAGTGAAGTGTAAAAATAACAGTCCCCAGAATCCATGACAATTTTTGGTCTGATTGTCAATAAACTCATTTATATTTCAAATTTTGGAGTCCTGAACACAAACTTTGAACTCATTTTGAATTTGACATCAGTTTGTACGAACAGAACAAGAAATCCAAAACTATAAATACAAATTATTCTGAGATTGTTATAAAAAGGATAATATTTATGTTTTTAAGGTTCTGAGTTTACAAACAGACTTAGGTACAGTAAAGAACTTTAAGGACTCATTACAGTGAGGTCGGGCGTCGCAGTCTCTAATGTTCTACACCATTTTTCTTGTAGTGACGGGTTAGATCCCTCTTTTTTATCGTCACTATCAAGTTTCTCTTGACCAACTCTTGTTTTTTTTATCTTGATGGTCACAGAATCGTCATTGTATGTTCTTTTTTTCCTTTTTTTTTTTTTTTTATAAGGCGATATTTATCGAGAGATTTTTCCCTTTTAAAGTCAAAATTAGTATAGAAATGTATCTGTGCGGTGGTTTGAGACAAATCTCTGTGGGGATTCGGTCAAAGCTGCAGGAATTATGAATTAATACAGGAAGCCAAATATTTGGGAATTGTTGTGCCCTCTGATGATAGGGACGAGTGTGACAATAGGGGTAGAATGAAACCAACACTTATAACAAGGTGGTATCCTCTTTCGTGTAATAGTACCACCAGTGGAAGAAAGACGGTCTTTATCGTGTAATAGTACCACTAGTGTAAGAGTAACAGTCAGTACTTCTGTGCTACACAAGGAGCTGACGTTTTGTACAGCAGGATAGGAAATGAATAGAAAATACAATCAATGGATTAATGAAAACTATGTAAGACCACATGGTTGGGCAGAGTGAGATATGAGAATCAGAATAATAACAGTTAGTACTTCTGTGCTACACAAGGAGCTGACGTTTTGTACAGCAGGAGAGGAAATGAATAGAAAATACAATCGAAGGAGATTAAGTAATGAAAACAATGTAAGACCACATGGTTGGGCAGAGTGAGATATGAGAATCAGAATAATAATAGTCAGTACACAAGGAGCTGACGTTTTGTACAGCAGGAGAGGAAATGAATAGAAAATACAATCCATGGAGATTAAGTAATGAAAACAATGTAAGACCACATGGTTGGGCAGAGTAAGATATTAGAATCTGAAGAATAACAGTCAGTACTTCTGTGCTACACAAGGAGCTGACGTTTTGTACAGCAGGAGAAGAAATGAATAGAAAATACAATCCATGGAGATTAAGTAATGAAAACAATGTAAGACCACATGGTTGGGCAGAGTGAGATATGAGAATCAGAATAATAATAGTCAGTACACAAGGAGCTGACGTTTTGTACAGCAGGAGAGGAAATGAATAGAAAATACAATCCATGGAGATTAAGTAATGAAAACAATTTAAGACCACATGGTTGGGCAGAGTGAGATATGAGAATCAGAATAATAATAGTCAGTAGGCCCTACTTCTGTGCTACACAAGGAGCTGACGTTTTGTACAGCAGGAGAGGAAATGAATAGAAAATACAATCCACGGAGATTAAGTAATGAAAACAATGTAAGACCACAGGGTTGGGCAGAGTGAGATATGAGAATCCGAATAATAATAGTCAGTACTTCTGTGCTACACAAGGAGCTGACGTTTTGTACAGCAGGAGAGGAAATGAATAGAAAATACAATCGAAGGAGATTAAGTAATGAAAACTATGTAAGACCACATGATTGGGCAGAGTGAGATATGAGAATCAGAGGAATAATAAAGCACAACATGACTAACTTGGTGATTGTTAAGCAGCTGAAATAGTTTGGTAATGTGAAGCGGATGGTGGAAGATATGTTTTGCGTGCAGTTGAATGGGTACCAAAGGAGAGTAGAAGACAAGACTAAGACTTTACCTGGAGCAGCGGGTTGGTTGACAATGGAAAGAAGACAGAGGATGGATGTTAAAAGGACGTTAGGGTATTCCCTAATGCAAGGAATGACCCGTAGTGGTGGAGTTGGTAGCCACAAGTAACTAGAACATCATGTACTGACTACATTAGTAATTCATTATATATATATATATATATATATATATATATATATATGGTGTAGAGAACTTTTCCCTTGTTATTTAAAGGCAAAAAACCTCTAGATCGTCATCATATTATCAAAAAAATTAAGATAAGAACATAAATAATAAAGAAACCCTAGCTATTGAATATTGTAATAGCGTCATTGTAGAAATAGAAGTAAAGTTGACCACGAAAAACCTAACAAGGAAAGTGAAAGAGAGAGATATAACCCAAGATTACATGAAAAAAGGTGTAGATCCAGCAAGGATCCCTTGGGATTGACAAAACCTCAGGAGCGTAGTATAGAGGAGGTAATGAAATGGGACTAAAGTTGAGTTCATGTTTTAATTAAGTTATCAGTTTAACCCGAAATAGTGATTTTAAAATTATTTGGTTTTCACCCGTTTACCACTTATGGATTGTGCAGTGTTCACAGCTCGAATGAAGGAACAGAATTACTAATAATATTTAAATTATTTCAATATCTTAAATTTTTTTTTCGAAAATACAACAATTATGATAAAACGTTTTCTCCCAGGACGTAAACAAAAATACCAGGTTGGGAAGTTATCAATACAATTTTAAAAAACACAACAAAATTTACCATAAAGATGTTATAAATTACCTGATTTCTCAAAATCAGATTCACAAATTTCGTTAAAATTTTTGTGAAACGTAGAAATTAGTCCCTCAAACCAGTTGCAAATAAAACAAAATTACGTTTAAGGTATAATTGGCCAAAACTAAAATGAATCATGACGCCATCATTAAAAAAACTCAATCAAATATGATTTACGATTACAACAAATATTTTACAAGCAAAGCAACGTTAGTTGATCTTTAACTATACCTTTAAATAGACTTATTTCAATATTTTTGTATTAAGTTGTACTAAGTAGGGATCCTTCCATTTTGGAGTGTTAGAAAGTAATCTTATTTTTGGTTTTGAAGATGAGTATAACAAAGTTACTGGAATATTTTTGCACCATTTTTTTTTCACAATTATGGGGTTGTAGGTTTTAGAAAGTACAGAAAACAAAGAAATTAAAAAAAAAGTTTTATTACAAAATACAGTTATTCGAACAATGTACAACATTAAAAACAATAACAACTGATGATGATGACTTATGTACAAAACGTAAACGTAAAGTGACGTGTGTTGCTGACCAATATACACTGTAAATATGTAAGATAGTTTTAAATTATTGTACAGCGTACGAACAATTTATATATTAAGTTGAAAATGAAATATTTAAACCATTCCAGTACACTGTATATCATTACTAGATAATAATTACGTTTTAATGAAATAATAACAAATGAGATATTGGAATCGAATTAAATAAAGAGTGTTACAAATTTACTAAAACATATTATTATTGACATTGCTTAAGTAGCGTTTTTACTAAAACTGGATGAAATGTAGGTAATATATATTTAATCCCATTTTTGGAAATGACAAAACAGGACACAGGATCCTATTTCAGTTTTTAACAGGACGTTCAGGTTTGCTTACTGCGGTCGAAATTCGTGTCTAATCAAAATAGGTAAAACATCAAAATAATTGAAATCGGTTTTTAAGAAGATTTCAAAAAAAACATTTCTATTGGTTAAATTTCATTGGAAACTATTCGAAAACCAGTTTTCATCAAAATTGTAAATATCTTAGTAGTGTAATATTTGATTTTTTTTAACCCCTAAAAAATAATAAGTTGGTGCAAATGTATAAAAATTCAGAGGTGAGGTTATACTTGTTTTTTGGCATGTTTTAAAGCAATATTTTTGGTATGTGTCAGGATTCCTAGATAATTAAAAAAAAGTTTTAATACTGATAAATCCACGTATGAGAGGAAGGTAGTTTAGAATCCAATATATATATTGGATCTCAGAGAAGAGAGAGAGAGAGAGAGAGAGAGAGAGAGAGAGAGAGAGAGAGAGAGAGAGAGAGAGAGAGAGAGAGAGAGAGAGAGAGAGAGAGAGAGAGAGAGAGAGAGAGAGAATTTGTAAACATTTTTAATGTTTTTATATAATTTTAAGTAATTATTATAAGGTAAATAACATTTAAACAAAACTGTTTAAAACGTTCATTTTTTTAAAGGAATTATTATTTAAATATTTTCAAACCGTAAAAATATACCTCTAGAATTGAAATTTAAACGAAAAAGCTAAAAGAAAATTCATATTTTTTCAAATTCCTTAATTAACCAATTCATGTCTACTAATGAGCAAAAAACCGCATAATTCTAAAAAATACCTCAATATATAAAGCTATTGAGCCGTTGGACACTTACACATATGTAAAAACACACGTCGAGTGACGGAGAGAGATACCTGTACTCCCCTTTAGTTTTGTTTATGAACTACACGGTGGACGGGGATCTTCCTTGTAGTGAGGGGGTGCTTCTGTTAATCCCAGTTTATCTATTTTGGACTTTAGCACGGCAAATAAAAATTTTCAGGAGCAATGTGACACATTATTTTAAAAAGCTTGAAGAAACAAAAAAAAATATATAAAATCTATTTAGACCACAGGAACTAAAATAGCGACCATGGTGTATTAAGATAGCTAAAATGGAAGTTAAACCACCCCTTAAGTTTATTATTACTTGAACATTGTCTTATGTACGTTACATTCAGCCACGGTGTAGATACATATTATTATTAGGATCTTCCAAATAAACAATAAGCTCTATCCTGACAATTATTCAGTTTTTAGTCTATTATGTTTTCTATGTTGTTCATGCAGCACAAACACACCTTTACCTGCACGAACTGTTTGATGTGTGTTGTTTGTACATGTTCAAATATACACAGTAATGAAAGTAATGCCATCCTTAAGCAGTGTTCTAGGCTTTCTGGTGATTGTATATAGGTCAGACTTCTGTAATAGTAGAAGGAAAATTAGGTAACTTATGGGTAGACAAAATGTGGAATACTGACTCTTTCAAAACAATGCTTCTATTATAAGGAGTGTGTGTTGTTTGTACATGTTCAAATATACACAGTTTATGAAAGTAATGCAATCCTTAAGCAGTGTTCTAGGCCTTCTGGTGATTGTATATAGGTCAGACTTCTGTAATAGTAGAAGGAAAATTACGTAACATATGGGTAGACAAAATGTGGAATACTGACTCTTTCAAAACAATGCCTCTATTATAAGGAGTGTGTGTTGTTTGTACATGTTCAAATATACACAGTAATGAAAGTAATGCAATCCTTAAGCATTGTTCTATGCTTTCTGGTGATTGTATATAGGTCAGACTTCTGTAATAGTAGAAGGAAAATTACGTAACATATGGGTAGACAAAATGTGGAATACTGACTCTTTCAAAACAATGCCTCTATTATAAGGAGTGTGTGTTGTTTATAAATGTTCAAATATACACAGTTTATGAAAGTAATGCAATCCTTAAGCATTGTTCTATGCTTTCTGGTGATTGTATATAGGTCAGACTTCTGTAATAGTAGAAGGAAAATTAGGTAACATATGGGTAGACAAAATGTGGAATACTGACTCTTTCAAAACAGTGCTTCTATTATAAGGAGTGTGTGTTGTTTATAAATGTTCAAATATACACAGTTTATGAAAGTAATGCAATCCTTAAGCAGTGTTCTAGGCCTTCTGAAGATTGTATATAGGTCAGACTTCTGTAATAGTAGAAGGAAAATTACGTAACATATGGGTAGACAAAATGTGGAATACTGACTCTTTCAAAACAATGCTTCTATTATAAGGAGTGTGTGTTGTTTATAAATGTTCAAATATACACAGTTTATGAATGTAATGCAATCCTTAAGCAGTGTTCTAGGCCTTCTGAAGATTGTATATAGGTCAGACTTCTGTAATAGTAGAAGGAAAATTACGTAACATATGGGTAGACAAAATGTGGAATACTGACTCTTTCAAAACAGTGCTTCTATTATTAAAAGGAGTGTGTGTTGTTTTCAACTAAAAATAAACTAACCTAACTAAACTACAACAAAAACAATGACTTAAATAAAACAATGGTAATGATGATGATGATGAGGATGATGAACTGACTCTGGTAACAAATCAGGAAATCTAATAACTCCTGTCCAACCTCGTCCCACCGGAGCTCTCAATAGTGTTACTACCCTCTTGAACACTATCTTGTCCTTCCGCTGATTTTTCATTTGTTCCGGAAGTATAATAGTTTCCTGCCGTGTAACCAGAACCGGAAGTGCCGTAACTGTTCTGATAATTACTGTAACTAGTTTGATCTCCAGTATATTGACTCTGATCATTGCCGTATCCGGTTAACTGTGCACCAGCTGATTGTCCACCGTATCCAGCTGATTGTAAGCCAGTTAGTTGATAAGCACCTGATTGTAGATTACCGTATCCTCCGTATCCAGCTGATTCTGCACCGCCGTAACCACTCGCTCCCGAGTAATCCGATCCTCCACCGTAAGAAATGTACCCTTGATAATCGTTATTCTGATTATCGTGGTACTGAGGCGGCACTAATTGTTCCGATGGAGAAGCGACGATTATCTGTTGAGGATGCTGTTGAATAGGTACTGGATGATGTACTGCGTAAGGTTTAGGTACTTCGACAGGTACTGGATGTGGTATTACTACAGGTTTTGTAATCTCAACAGGTATAGGTTGCGGTACTGCGTACGGAACTGGGTGTGGAACTGATACAGGTACGTGTACTTCTTTGGTAACTGGAACTGGATAAGGTATCGGAACTGCGACGGTTTTGGTTACCCTGATTACTTTGACCGGGTATTTTGATGGTGCACCGGCGAAGGTGGCGATGTGGATTGGTTTTGAGTAGTAACCAGCTTGAACTGCGGCGAGAGCGGAGAACAGAATGGCTACCTGTAACAGCAGAGGTTTATTAAAAGTTGTTTTAAGTGTTATAGGAAGTGTGAAAGAAGGTATCAGCTCTTTCATATGCATTAACATTGAGATTAAAACTTTACCATTACCTCGTTCTAAGATTTAGCTTCCCTAACATAATATATCTGTATATTATCTATTTTAAAATATATAAATACTAGTTAGTATGATGTCCCTCATAGAAACAACGTCACCTGAGACCATAAAATATTCACTGATCCTACCAATTGCAATGTTACCCTCACTATTACATGAATCTAGAGATGGAATGTTAGTCATCTTTAACTGAAATTATCTATGTAGGCTCACTTTCACAAATATTGGACATGTTCGTCAGTCGGAAAAATTAAAGGATAAATTTCAAAATGGTGGTTTATTTTTAAATCTGGTTTTTTTTTCTTTAAACAAACAGTATTGAACCATAAATGCTGTGAAGTTAAAGCTTTCTTCTTCCTTAATCTTTTAAATAGAACGATCAAACGAGCAGTACTGGCTTCTTTTAAACTATTTATGCTAAGGACCATAGGTACTTGGTGGTATTCCATTAAAAAAAATAAAACACTTTTATTAGTATAACCACAAATTTTAAATATATATATATTTTTAAAAGTCGTTCAATATTCATTTAAACCAAAATTGTTTTATTTTAAAATCTGTCTAAAAAAAAAAAGTAGTCTATAAAATGTTACTATAACAAAATGTTAAAACAAAATACAAATTAATTAGACAACATTTCAGCATAAAACCTAGATTTCAGTATTAGTAGAATATGACTGGATGGTCGCAAAATTTCAAAATATCATCAGTCTCAAACTATTTTTCTTTTATTATTCTTATTCAGAGCTTAATAATCAAGGCGTAAATCTAGTTGGGAAAAGGTTATAACTTTTTTAATATTCACCCCATTTCTAAATTCCAAAAACATTGTACATATCCACAACCATTAGTTGGAATTGATGGTTGGTAGAGCTTAGCTACTATATTTTACTTTAATCCACATTGATGTAAATATAAAAGTTCCGTGAAAGTCATATCAAGTTTTACAGGAAATCTCAAGGAACAAAAAGTGCAACTGTTGTGTAAAAAATAGTTTATTGAAACTCTATGAGATTCATATAAATAAAAAATATCATAAACGTAAAGAATAGACATTTTAAATTTTTAGTCGGGTAAAAAGTCACATGAGAAAGTTTTTGAAAACAGTTAATTGTAATTTAATTTTCGTGTACAAGTGCTCGTCATGTCTTGTTGGAGCGTGGAACTTTACTCCGAGTGGTTTGGAACTTACCACTCACCTTTTACATAAAATAAAATCTTTGTAAATACATCATTCGATATACTTCTAAAACAACCATATTCATAAATTCCATACCGATTTATAAATCTTATATATATAAACTGTTACTGCTTAACGAATAAACAATCATACGAAACGAAAATAGGACGTGACTGCACTGGATCAGATATTAATGACGATAGAAGACAATTAATAGACGCACACACGCACGCACACACGCAACCGTCAAGTAAGAGAGGTCTTGTATTTAAGTAAAAGTGCTCCATATATATAGAACAGGTCTAGTTACAATTTCCTGCAATAAACAAGTCTTGAAAGAAAGCTGTTGGACCATGACAATGAAAGTCAAACTCCAAGTACGGCCGATAATTACAGACTCCGTTAACTTCCTGCTTCGCTCCGCTCTGCTCTACTTCCGTATTGTAAATGTGTTTTGATTATTACCGGAGTAAAAGTATACTAGAGTTAATATACAGTACAGAAAAAACATTAATTTACAATTAGGGGAAACAAAGGTATTAAAAATATAAAATATGTAAATTTCATAAAAATCCCAATATCGTCATTAATAAAGTCTTTAAAATTGTGACAGTTTATTTTGGACCGATGACACGAATTCACAAATATTTCAACAAATAGTGAAATTACTTTGAAAAAAGATTTATAGATATTTTACTGTAGTCACTAGTATCATGTAATAAGTAATTTATTGTATTCATAGCATGCAATTTTCTTTTGGGGTTTTTGCATCGAACCACGTATTACTGTGTACTTTATAATTTGTGTTCACTGCTTCAATACGTCATTGAATGCTGGGTAGGAGCAAACATAACATCTCTACAACCATTGTAAATATTTTTATATTCGATTAATATTATGTAAAAGTAAAACCAAGTACTCTTTTCTACTTTTTGAAGAAAAAAAATCAATTTAAGCAATTCTTTATTTTGAAAAATATTTTCTATGCGAAGTGGAAACAATGAAATTGAACTCGTTTATCATAACGGATGGTCAATCTGATTTTTTTCAAAAATTCACTGCTTCTTTATAGGGCAAAAAAAATAAAAACTTAAAAAACATTAAAAAATTTACAAAAATGTAAAACTTGGATCCAGGAATATAATATTTGATTTTTCTTTAAACTTGTTTTTCGGTACTATTTATCGTTTAAAAGAGTTTTATATCTCTATGTAAGTATGTATGTGGTATTAAGCGATTGTCTTTGTTTTTCATAGCTTTAAGTATATATTTTATTTGTAATCATCAATTTATGTTTTATATTTTGTAATACAATTAGTATTTTAGGTTTCTTACAGATAAGGCGTTACAGTACTGCCGAGCATGTTATAAAATTTGTGCAAAACTTTGAATTTAGTTTAAGATAATAATACAGTAGTTTATACATTTTTTCTGTTTTCCATCCCTAGTGGATGAAAATCTTCTCTTTCTCTCTTTCATCTTTCGTATCAAGTGACTTTGGTAGTATTCGGGGGATAGGAATATTTATATTATGTCATCTTCTTCTTTTTTATAAGGCAATGTGTGAATGAAACATACCCGTTTGTTTTCCGGGTTTAAACAACAAAGGACGACAAGAGATGACTAGATTCCTCCACATTAAATGTAAAATTTGTATGGAAATAAAACATTATTATTATTAGAAGGTCTTTATTTTACGCTCCTTTCTTCTATTTAAGGGGTATTTGACCGCGAAGCTTTTCGTCTTTAAACTACAAAGGAAAACAAAATACCACTACAATGGAGGAAGACTATCTGTGATTGAGCGATTTCAAAGGCTTATAGCCAAGCTGACAAAAATAATCTACTGTAGTATCTCTGCTTTTAAAATAAAACTTTTTCAATTGGATGATATTTTAAAATTTCCTACTCGTATTTCTTAGTAACAATTATAACAAATAGTAAAAGTTATCTTTCGCGCTAAAATTCAAAATCCACCGCTGAGCGAATTTTCTGAGTCTGAGGTGATACGAGGGCTCAGCCACAGCGACGAGTTCTTTCTATCTTTTGATCTTCTATTCCTTTCAAAGTATTAGATTAGCATAATTCTGATACGGAATTTTAAAATTGTATTGATTATATTGAATTTCATGAAAAATTAAATTTTAATTAGTACAAGTACTTATTTAAAATAGGTTTAAATAACATGAGATGAATTCAACAAGGGATGTATAGTTATGAGAGAGGAAAATAAAATGTATTGAATTAATCTGAATCAAAAGGAGACTCTATTCAGTGTCACTAGGGCACTGATCACAAGTTTCCATCACAATTACACTTTCATTCTTCTGTCGGCGGTCTCTTCTAGATGTACCACATAGAGTTCTGCTCTCCTGGGTAGATAGAGCTGCGTGTATACAGCGGGAGCTGAGATCCATCCAAGAAGATTATATCTTGGCGACGTGTCAGCCATAACTAGATTATTCCATCGTTCTTAACAACATCGACCCTTAACTCCAACAGTGGAAAGTTGATAGTTTGGCCTCCAGCGTAGTGAAAGTCGACGTAATGTATTACTGTTTATATGTTAATTTTTAGGTTATAACACATACAATTATGTTTCTTAAATGGTATTTCAGAGTTTTCATTATAGAAACCGCATTCTACGCAGACTTTAAAGGTGAATTCTAGGAGGTTCCTGAACATCCCAATAAATGCACTTCTACTTTATACGTTCCGGGAAATGAATTTTCATACATTTGATAACATGCCGCGATTTTAAAAATTTACCATCCCAAATTTGTATTAATTAACACGTATAACACCTACAACACGTATAACAGCTTTTTAAAATTTTTATCTGAAATTATTCACTCGATGTCATTTTAAATTTGTGTAAAATGTTAACCACCCTGATTAAAAACTGTATACAACATTGCGTCTTACAAAGTGTGTATTTACAAGAACATAATGAGACAGGCAAGCCTCGGTGACTTGTTCATAATTTTTAATTTATTTAGGCCAACTTCAGTCATCTACTAAATATTACAACTTCCTTTTGAATCATTCAATATATTCGAAATCCGTCAATATTACACCACCTTCATCACTGAACATTAAAGTCTCTCGCATAGTTTATTACGTACTTAATAAAATACAACATTCTTGTCTTCATTTTAAACTAGAGCCATAACTTTCTCAACAGTTGACAAAAACTCGACTCTGTTTCACTTTACGCACGCAAAGTGAACTGACCCGTTCTACAAGAGCAGCATATTTTTTTTTGTTATCTCACAACTGGCTAGGATGGTTCTTTATGTAACATCAAATTTTGAAAGAATTTTCTCCTGTTTCATAATCGGTTTTATAATATGATAGTATATTTGTAAATTAAGGAATGACAGTTTGGATTGATCGATCGTTAGGGATGAAAATGAGGGAATTATGAATTTGGTTTTTCTGTAGGAAAAAAAAACCTACTTTACATCAAGAAATAATTTATTGCATTAGGTTAAATGCAATATTTTAAATACCTATGTTAAATAATAATAGTAATAATAAAACAGCTGCTACTGGAGAGATCATATTATGGCTTTAATGTAATTCTCCGAGTTGTGTTTCTCTGTCTCTTCTATTTTTATTAATTTTAAAATTACTATTCATTGTATTGTTTGTGCATTTATTGTTGTTTTTGTGCAACTACGTGTGTATTTAGATAAAGCCTTTATTATTCATTAACATGTAACATTTACGTAAAAAACATGTATTCAAAGGCAATAGAACATCAAATGGAGTTCGACTATTACAATGGTTACCAAATAAAAAACCTATAAAAAACACAACATTGTTCTATTCAATCAGACAAATGAACCTTACTTATATTATATAGACACACAATTCAATATAATAAAAAATATTATGAATCATTCTAGGGATACAATCATGTTGTAAAAAAAACAACAGAATGAGCAATCAACATTAATGGTAGATGATATCCTAGTAAACTAATCCAAAGATAACACACATAATTACATGTTTCTGTATTTTATGTTATAATATTCCCTGTAAAAGTGTATTCATTTAAGGAAGAGTTGATAAATGTGTAATAATTTATGTATCTGTTGTAATAAATTTAAATAGTTTAAACAAGTTTTGACGAATGTTTTATCTGTTGTGATAATGTATTTATACATTAGTGTCAACAAATTATTATTTTTATATATGTCAGTTTATTTTATTTCATATTTTATAAGACGATCCTGTGTTTTTGACAAGAAAGTGTAATGTAGCAAATAAAAACATATACAAATTAAATAAATATAAACCTGTATGTTAAGGAATAACAAGCGATTCATGTTGTTTCAAGGCGACAAAACATCTCAGTTAACTTTGGCTTATAAAAAAAGAAAGAAACGAAGAAAAAGAAGCCTATCTCTCGATACTGTATAGAGCATCAGAGTCGAAAGAAATCAAAAGTTGGTCAAAAGAGACCTGATAGGAAAGATGAAAGGATAGATCCAACCCAAGTGTAGGTCTAGACCTAGCTAGAGTCTCCCAGCATTGTACACTGTCGGTGTAGTCTTAGCATTTTCCAGTTCTCTTAAAATCCTCTACATTGTCAAACTTCAAATACAACGTTGTAAAATACTCCATTAGAAAGATATTTGTTTTTTACAGCGTTCCGGTTTATAAAAAAATAATCATTGAGCTATGTTTTAAACTTTGACTTTGGACTGGATCGATAGAATTATGTTTTTCTTTCTTGATTTTTTTTTTTTTTATATCTTTGAAATGATGTAGTACAGGAGTAAACCTGAGATTCGAGTCAGCAAAAAAATTGTTACCCGCCTTTGTTTATTTTTTGTTTTATAACGTTTTCAGACTCCATACATAGTCGAAATAGTAATCGATGCTAAAATATTGCACACATTTTCTCACATATATATTAAAACTAAAAATCTACTAAAAATATTACACTAACTTTCTCAGACTCCCATACATGGTCAAACGAATAATCAAAGCAAAAATATTGCACAAACTTTCTCACTTACCATACATATTAAAACAAAAAAATGACGAAAAATATTACACTAACATTCTCAAAATTTAATTTTTGTTTATAAAGAATTCACAGGGTCTTAAATTTATATTACAAATACACATAGAGTATGAACACTCTAATTTACATGATTTTAAGTTAAATATGTATTAAATAACAATCAATACACCGTTACATGTAATTAATATTTTTATTACAATTATAGAAAGTTTATTTTATTAGTTTATTATTAATTTTTTTTAAATTGATAGTTAAGGTTTTCTCTTCTGTCTACCGTCTCGCGACAGTAACATTTTGTATTTAAATTATTGGAGTTGAGACGTACAGCTGTCCTCAGGTGGGCCACTCGCAATCCCGAACTATCTAGCTGGATCTACAACTTTTGTTACGTAATCTTTGGTTAGATACCTATATTTTATATTTCCTTAATGTATCTCTTAACTAATTATTGTTTCCTTCCGAACTTGGCGCTGTTTGAGGTGATGATGCTTTAATTTATATGTTTTTCTTAGTTTTGTATAAGGCAGAAGAATCGGGAAGATTATCCCCTTCATACAATATGGAAACGAATTCTCAAGGGGAAAGGGGAGATGATTTATGTGTTTACACCAAAACGTATAGCCTATTCCAAAAAAATAAAACTCTAAAAGTTTGGATTAATTCTAATTAATAGCAAAATTAAATAGGTGTTGCGAGTTTTTGATGATAATGTATTACCAGTAAACTGTTCTAGATCAGAAATCAGGATCAGTGATCATTATCTCAGATGTAGGTGTCTCTAAGGACGATCGCAATTAAAAAGTTAACGTGACAAGCACAAAGTTACTTAAAACCTATACATTTAATTCCAAATATCATGTTTTCATGACACGTCTAACACTCAAAGTGAAAGCAGAACCACACATGTTTTTCGGCAGAAGACGGGAGTGGACGGGGGGGGAGAATTCGCTCAGTTCATTGACTTCGGTGATGTAATACATGTAACGTGAATTCTTTTCGCTTATTTGCAGAATCGGATTTCAAAATTACTGTTATTTACAAAACTTGAAGATTTTTTGAGCAGTACTTAATAACTTATGCAAAGCCAAATTTACCACTTTCAATATATATTTAAATGTGCACATATCTAATGTGCCTTGACATGTAATGAGTTTCTAATCGTTACAAATAAAAACTAGAAACTTTCAGGTTGTTTTTGAGTTACGTCAAGTTCATTTAACTATTTTTTAATCTTTGCTCATTGTAGGATGGGGGGTGCATACTGTGCAACTTCAATATTATTTACATTAAGAAAACTAAATATCCCGTAACTAGTTGTTTAAATTAAAGATATTTTAATGGAAGGGAACGTTTTTACTTTTAAAATTGCCCCCTTTGGCGTCGGGAATGTCAGTAATATTGAAAAGTTTATACAAACTTCATTGTCAAAATGTTTTTTAAACCATAAATGTTGAAATAAAAACACTGTAATATAATTTAAAAAACAGTTTTTTAGGCCCCCATTTCCATAGCGTTATCGTGTTAAATTTCTCTTTATACCATTTTCCCCTCTAAAATATACTTTTCAAATGCATGTCTCAAGATGTGAGATACTATTAGAATATTTTATTTACACTCAGGTGAACACCTCCCTCCTCCCTCCTAATGCTCAATATTTATTTTAATTTTAAAATAAGATAACATAACCTCACATTTTTAGATTTTTATTTCTAACGATTTCAAATTAATTAAAATACCCCGGAATCAAGGGGAATCCTTGTATATTACACAAAATATAAATATATAATTAATATACACAGCGTGATTTAGAAACAATCTCTGAAATCCATTACGGGGAATGAATTCAAGTTTGTTTATTTTAAAATTTTGAATCGTATCAAGGATTAATAACTTGAAATTTTTTTAATGTTTCATATTTTAAAGTAGAGCCCATGATTTATAACTTATTTCTTTATAATGGATTAGCTTCTGTCCGAGATAAAATCGGACTTTGTGTGCATATAAAATTTGGTTTCGGCTCTGCTCGCGTAGAATACATAATGTGTGTGCTTCTTTACTGTGTAAAACTCAAAATAAAATCTGTGTTAAACTTTAACGTTTGTAACTAGTTTAATAAAGTAGGAAATAAGACGTTGTAGTGAATTAAATCTACATTATTTAAAAAAATTCTATTTACAATTTGTATTATTATCCTTTAATAATTACAATAAGTAGGGCGGAGAAGAAAAATAAGGAGACATAATTGAAAAGTTTATTATTTTCTAAACAATATTTTAAATTTTACCATTATGTGTCCGTAGGTAAAGATTCCAAAAACAAATTCTTATACTTCCAAAATAGCGTTAAAATTTGCACCGTTGAATATCTCGAAAACCATTAAATTTATAAACATACAAAAACCTGAAAGTTTCTTCTCTTAACTGCAAACAAAAAAAAAAAGGTTTTTGTCTGTTGGTCAAACGATAACCGAAGTAATCGATTAAAAACAACTGAAAACATAATTGCTTGGTGTAAGTATAACACCCAGAACTGTATAATAAAAGTTATTCCTTAGTGTTATTGGATTCTACCCTATTAATGAATGAGGTTGTATTAGTATTAGTATCACATTTATTTCAAACACGTGGCACTTATTTGTAAAGCCGACAAATATTATAGTTTCAAATTAGATCAAAACAAAATTTTAAGAATTTTTCACCTTCCATCCGTACTTTTCCTCCCATGCAATAACAATTTAAATGATTCCAGAAAAATGTAATCACATTTCATTCAACAACCGTAAATGTGTCTTTGTTGTTTTATTTATTTCATCACTTTTAGTTTCTTATACATGTGACATGTAGGCGTTTAAAATATATATTATAGAATGTTATGGTTTGTGCCCAACAACGTTGAGCACTCAAAAAATTATACAAACTTATCTGGTAGGCATAAGAATTAGGAAAAGGATGTGGTGGGTATTACATGACCAGCAGGGGTTTGTCTCTCATGGATTAGGGACAGCGGTTGTTATGTTTATCTGACAAGTGAGGAAATTAGTGTAGATGTGGTGTGTGTGTGTGTGTGTGTGGCCCAGCCAAGGAGCCCACCAAATAATAACTATAATAAGTATAAAAATTGGATGTAATGGGAAGGGATTTTAAATAATAAAATATCAATTGGCACTTGCAATTTTGTTGAGCAGTGCAAGATTACGTAGAAGGGGGGGGTGAGACGAGGAATGATTACACAAATAACTTATATAATAGTAGGTACTAAAATAAAATAACACACAGGTATACCTACAATTTTGACAAAACAATACAACAAATTAAAATATCTACAAACAATAAGCTCTTCCCGACACCTGCAGACAGTTTATGTACTTCTGTAAAGGTATTCTTCGACAGAGTAAAAAGATTTTTCTAGGAGGTAGCACTTGAGTGAACTCTTGAAACTCTGAATTGAACTTATGTTTTTCATACTGTATTTTCTGTCAGTGTGTTGAACAACTTCATACCGGAATAGTAAATTCCGCGTTAAAAGTCTGTGGACTGGATATTGAACAACTTTTTGATGGATAGGGTTTTCGTGGTGGTGCTGATTGATTTCAAATTTATCCTGATGGCTCTTAAAGATAACTATAGTTTCATAAATAAAAATATTAGGGGAAGTTAAAATATTAATATGTTAAATATAAATTATCTTTATTGAAAAAGCTATACAAGATTGATTATAATTTATATGAAACATTTTTTTTTTGTAAACGTAATTTGGTTCGACTGAGTTCCCCCAGAATGCCAACTCATATCTTAGTCAAGAACCGACGTAAGCAAATTAAATGTCTTTTATTACTTTTAAACTAGTCACCCTGGAAATCATTTTGAGAAATAATTATCTGTATAATGAATAAATGATTTTAAATACAACATTTGAGCGTCGTCATTATAAACTACGATATCAGTAATGAAATCATAATTGTGCCCAACTAACTTTTAATTATCACAACATTTCCTTACTCTCTGACTCTGTTTTCTAAACAACTTGTCTTGTCAGACATACCAAAGCCAGTTATAACAGATCATAAACATACGGTAATTGGTTTCTTCATAACTCGTTTGAATTCCGTTTAATTATATTACTGTAAATAGTTGATGTTGTCAAAACATTGAGTACATAAACATTGCACTAACTTTCTCATACGCCTATCTGCAAAACCGAACACTAGTAAAAATAATAATATTTTCGTAGACACATCTATATCACTTAGAAAAGTTCCAAGTTACTAAGTCCCCCCCCTCTCACACCCATATATTTATCATCGGTGAAAATTTGATATAATTTAGGCTCCTTCTCACCTTATCTATATTATTTATAAGTGAAACATTTTTTGAATTGTATTTTTATAGAAATTTGTATTCCTATGGATCCAATTTTTGTTTTTTATTGACAACTTACGAACAGACCTTTTTGGAGCACTTAAGATTTTATTAAAGTCCTTAGAAGCTACACTTGAGGAAACGGTGATGCCCCGCATCACGTGCACCATAAGTTGTAATACCCTTGAATAGCTGGCGTTCTGGCGTTTCTATAATAAAGTGATGCCCCGACTACCTTGACCCAAATCCAAACTGACTAATATTGGGAACAGATGTCGTGGAGACAACTGTGTTTAGCTCTGAGCGAATATGCCGTGTGTCATAAGACTCTTATAAAAATTGTTTTAGCCGATTTTGAAAAGAAAATCGTAATTTTGTTTTTTCTTATGACAATTAACCTCAAATTCTGAGTATTTGAAAAGAAAAAACCCTTATAAATATCCCGAGGTATGGCTAAAATATTACAATATTGAAATCGCCCCTCGTTTTGGGGTATAGTGCACTGCACAGAGATCAGAGGGACAGGGAATGACTACCAGATACATAAGAAAAACTCAATATCTATAACTTTGTACTACGTACATGTAAGAAAATGAAAACAACAAAATCAAATAAGATGAACTGATTTAATTAAACATGCTAAATGCAAATAAGATAAACTGATTTAATTAAACATGCTAAATGAGCACTAATAATGATTACCCACAATGTCTCAAACTTCAGTTTTAAAAACAATTTAATAATTGTATCTCAAAACTTGTAAAAGGATGTTGAAAACCATCAATTGACCAATTTAATATTGATTCCATATAAAGTAACCCAAAAAGTACTTTTCCGTCATGCTGCTTCAAAAACCGTTGCTTTCGATACATGCATTGAGATGCTAAAGTTGTTGATTTTAGTCTAAAAAAACGTAAAAACATCAGCTGAGGTCGAGATCATCAGCTGTTACTTCGTTTTTACGAATTAATTAACGATTGTAGAGAATCTATAAAAATTGCACAGTGAACGTTACATTTAAATAGAATCACAAATTACAATTTCATGAATTAGTCTTGAAAAGCCTAAAGTTATGTTAAAAGTCATTTTTTATTTTTATTGCAATCTTTAAAAAATATATATTAAATTTGTTTTATTGATAATGTTTGTTAATTCTTGATAACCTAGTTATGTGGAATTCTATTGTATGTTACTGTTATTTGTATAGTTAATAAAAAAAGTAAAAAACATGTCAATGTTTATACTTTGTAATGAGTTGCATTTTGTTTAGGCTAATGTTTTATTAAGCCTGAAAGTAGATTTTGTTGCTGAAATATCGATCAGACAATCGATAGTCGGAAATATTCGATCTGGCAATCATGCACCATTAACACTAACTATAGAGCTGTAATAGCTGCAAACGTTTGGAGGTAAATAAATAGAGTATAACATTTTAGTTTATGTGAAATTGTTTTCTTATATTGTTTGCAGTTTAACGAAAAATATAGTTCATCACTAGGACCAAAAGAAGCTTTTCGATCCTCTCTCATTATCCTAGTTAAAATTGAGCTTGTATAGAAAAGCTTCACTTTAGGTCCATGTGATGAAATATAATATTTCATTAGTTTATTATTTTATAAAGACATTTCGCACATATTTTAAAGAACCGTTTGAAAATTATTATTAACTTTATAAAAAATATAATAGAGACAAAAATTTCTTCCCTTAACGACAAATAATTTTTTTTTAAATTTTCTCTATAACTAAAAGGATAACGAATTATTGATTAAAAAAAAACTAAAACAATAATTTCATGGTAATTGTCTACAACACTAAGAACCTTATTATACCAGTTATTTCTTAGTGTTATTGGATTTAATTATTGGCACACTTTATGAATAAATAAGTCATTGTATTAATGTCATTTATTTAAAATGCGTGACACTTATTTGTAAGGTGATCAAAGTTTCCAATTAGATCAAAACAAAACAAAGAATTTTTCATCGTCCATCCGTACTTTTCCTCCCACATGATAACAATTCAAATCCACTCCAGAGTTCCAGAAGCGGAACGTAACGACATTGTATTCAACAACCGTAAATGTGTCTTTTGTTAGACATAATGATCTCTGTAATGAAAACATGTTTTTTAAATTCAACGTTTTTGCAGAGTCATTATGATCTGCGATATCAGTAATGAAATCATTATTGTGTCTAACTTCCCCTTGTCTCTCAGTCAAACAACTTGTCTTTTCAGACAGGCCGGTGGAATATCAGTTGACATAACTTACGATTATTGTTTTCACAGTCGTCGATACGTTGCTTGACTATAGTTTAAGTAAATAAACTATTCAAAACATTAAACTTACTTTCTCATACACTCGTCTACAAAACCTAATACTAAAAACAAAATATTTATTCATCGCCACCTTCTCAAAATATGTCTTAGTTTTCCTCATGTATATTTCTTATGCGAGATAAGTTTTGTAGACAGAGAAAAAGAAAAACTTTCACTTGGGATGAAATGAAAGTCTCTATGGTAAAGAAAAAAAAAGGCCTTGGATATTCTATTCAAAGCATCCAACGGGCAGCATTTTTTAGATCCAGAAAGAAAATTCAGCTTTTGAAAAGGTCTAGTGATCAAAAACAGTTAAGAAGCTTATGTATAATATGCAAGTTTAGAACTTATCATTCCAGGAATTGATTTAACATTGTAAATTCATCTTTCGGATCAAATTTATCCAGATTACATCCACAGTCAAAACTGATCAACGAAATTTACAACTCAAAATTTATTAATGACCCTAATAATAAATTCGAAAACGAAACGAAAGAAATTTTATTAACATCAGCAGATAAATACCATTTGTTTACAATAATAATTCGAATTTTCCCCTAACCACAATCACTAGAAACTTAATACAACACAACTATCTGATTAATTGTTCTTTATTAATTATTTCCACTTAATGCCCTGATGTACATTTCGATAACATGGTTATCATCATCGGAGGGTCTTGCTTATAAACTAAATCTAACGTTACATATCTACTAATGAAATAAAATTAAACCTAAAACTATAATAACTTTTCATTTTTTTCATTTATTTCACACACGTTTCAAGTCCTTATAAAACTGAAAAAGTGATTATCGATACGCCGCCCCCCCCGCCGTCATTGTCGTTCATGTTTTCATCTGTTACCCACGACAACGTCACAAAATTACGATAGAGAAATGAGATTTAGTATAAGTGGTGTAGAACTCTTCTGAAATTCAGAAAACTTAATTCAAAATAGCTGCTATTAAAAACAGTTTTTTGTTCATATTTTGAATTTTATACAATTTATAGAAGACTAAATTTGGAGATTTCAATTCTGGTTGTAAAGTTATCAAAAGACCACATCTCCACGATGAAAAATAGCGAAGGTGTTGTCAAAAATGTAATTTGGAAACCTCCAATGAAAACGTGTAGAAACAATTACGAGATCCCTCCCCCCCCCCAAGGTCTAGTCATCGAATGGGTGTAGCGAGTGGAGGCACCCTCACCCTTGTGCTGCTTCGAGCCCCGGAAGGACACGAGGGCAACCAAGTGGAGACTATTTAAATACTCGTTAGCGTCTAGCCGAGTCAAGTGATGTAAAAAAAGACAAGTTTCAGACAATCTGTGAAATAACCGATTTAAACAACTTACCCTTAATAGATAAGAAACTAACCAATACAATTAACACTTCCTGCAAAGCACAAGAAACTAATATTTGTGTATTGTTGGGGTTGAGTAAGTACCATGATTGCTCAAGCACTTGTTTTTTATTGCATGTTTAACTTATTGGGATATTATCAAGTTTAAATGTGACGCCATACAAATTGTAGTTTAAGAAAATAAAACTCATCCCGTGTAGGGGCAATCAGGCAATAGTAAAACTCCCACAGATTGTTGATAGTTTAATAGAGCTTACAAACGCGTCATAAAATCGTAAAGGTTAGTCAGTTATTGAAGTTGTAGAGGGCAGAGTTCACTTACTTTCTCACATACACGTGATGTCTCAACAAAATCCATGTGAAGATTTTAGTGTCAAATATATTTTAAATATCTCTGAACATCAAAAAGTGTTTTTTTTTTTTTGAAGTGTAAATCTATAGTCTGTGCAGTTTAAGTGAACCAAAATATATATTTGACTAATTTTGGCCATATATCGATGTCATTTTAATTTATTCAAAAATTCAAAATTACGGAGTAGCTCTTATGAGACCAAAACAAATCAGATTTTCTCAAGTGTCGCGATTTTAATAAATCCCCCCCCCCCTAAAAAATAGTCTTTAAGATGAATGTCAAAATATTAATCCCAATATGTAGGGTTATAGTGAAACATCAAAACCGTTCAATGGGATGTTAAAAAAGATTTAAAGTCTCAAAATATACTTTATTAATATCCGTCAAATTTTGAATATTGATAACTTAAACCAGTGCAGTAAAATCAAATTACTATTCATGAACGATTGTCAAAAAAGCAAACATTGGGAAAACTCGATTTTAATCTATCAATTTCATGTAAGAACGAGTTAAGGGCACAATCTAGACACGTTTACGTTATATTTCTCTCTCTCTCTCTCTCTCTCTCTCTCTCTCTCTCTCTCTCTCTCTCTCTCTCTCTCTCTCTCTCTCTCTCTCTCTCTCTCTCTCTCTCTCTCTCTCTCTCTCTCTCTCTCTCTCTCTCTCTCTCTCTCTCTCTCTCTCTCTCTCTCTCTCTCTCTCTCTCTCTCTCTCTCTCTCTCTCTCTCTCTCTCTCTCTCTCTCTCTCTCTCTCTCTCTCTCTCTCTCTCTCTCTCTCTCTCTCTCTCTCTCTCTCTCTCTCTCTCTCTCTCTCTCTCTCTCTCTCTCTCTCTCTCTCTCTCTCTCTCTCTCTCTCTCTCTCTCTCTCTCTCTCTCTCTCTCTCTCTCTCTCTCTCTCTCTCTCTCTCTCTCTCTCTCTCTCTTAAACTATTAGAACGTTTTTATTGGTTAACAAACTTCTTCAAGAAAATGTTAAAAACAATCTGCGTTATTAAACGCAAATGTATTTTAAAACAGACGGGGAAAAAATTACCACAGCTAAGAATACACAAATATAATTGACCCATAGAACATATTTTGAGTGGCTAAACTTATAGTTATGGATTGTACTTTAAAAGTTACTGAAATATTTCATTTTCCTTATAGAAATTTGTTAACCCCGGGCATCGATTGTTATGTTTATGTATATTTTCTTAAATTTCCCATAAATTGAAAGCTAAGAAAGGTTGTTTATCATTTTATTAAAAAAATCTTATGTATATCTATATCTTTAAGTGAATAGTTCTCTGTCTAAATTTTAATGTTTTAATAATCCAAGACAGCTATTGAAATTATTTATTTTCAAAATTAATTGTCAACTAATTTAGACGGTCCTAAGACAAATAACATACAATCTGTAAGAAGAGTATTTAATTTTGTATACATATTTTAGTGTTATTATAGAATAAGGTTTAATTACTGTTATTTCTAGATTTTTCTTTGAAATAAATACATTATTATTATTATTATTACTGGGAATTTATACAGCTTCCACGGATATTATGAAATGCGAGTCCGTTATATACAATAGATTTATAATTTTATAGTTATTTGCAAAATTAAACAATATTTTACAAATCATTACATGAACAGGAAACGGAACCGCCTAGTAGAGCCAGATCGTGTGTGTTTTAACATTTTAATATCACTATTTGGAAACGATGCGTTTAATACATTTTAAACATACACACAAAAATAGGTTAGTAGACAAATAGTTTTGAACTATTAAACTATAAAAACAGTAACAAATGATACAGGTCTACCAACCCACAAAAATCACGTTACAGGCACATTGTTCTATATCTTAGAAAACTTGATTCTTTAAGTTAAGAATATTTAAGATGAAAAGATCAGAACCACATAATAATAATTGAGGGAATCGTGACAAATCACTAAGTGTTACAATCTAAAACAATATCACAGCATAATGTGTATAAAACTAGTATGTTAGTTTGTCTTATTTATTTTTGTAAAGTTACGAATTAAATTAACTGCCTAATTCGTTTAATGTTTACGTGTAAATTAATAATAAGCGTAAATAATCAAATTTGTTTTATAAAAATGGTGATGTTTCGTTGTGATTTCCCCACCTTTATTTACGGATCAAGCACTGAATGTGTTTTAGTTAATTACTGAATTTTAAGTTTACAGTTATACCTAAAAGCAGGTACTTCATTCACAATTTTCATAAGATTTTGAAGTACAATCTTAATAAAATAATAAATATATTATGTCATCTTATTAAATACAACATTATATAGTTGAAAGAAACCTAAAACATTTAACAAAAACCAACTTGACCAACTAAATAAAGACGATTCGCAGTTGCAGTATAAACAAGTTACAACTTTATGACTACTTTTTAAATTGATATTTTAAATACAGTAAATATATATAAACAAATAAATGGAAGTCTTTTTTTTCCATCAACACATATTTGTATAAATATACTCATTAAGTTAAATTATTTATAAAAATGTATAAATTAAATAAATGAAATGTATTAAATTTCAATAATATTCATATATATATTATTTGTAAATAAATTATTAATCTACAATATAAACATTTGTTTAACTTAAATGCTTTATTAAATTCCAAACAAAAATTCGTCTTATAATTTTGTTTCAAAGAAATATTATTAAATCAACTAAAAATTAATTTTAATATTATTTAAAATACCATAAAGATAATTTTTACTATTAGTCACAGTATTATTTAAATGACACATAACCTAAAAAGAGAAAGAAACACTCTTACCAATATTCCCATATTGTAGGTATGCGTAGGGGACAGCATGATGTCAGTCGAAGGTTTAACACAGCCTTCTCGATACTGCTAGCTTTATATCAGCTCATCACTTTCTTCTTCTTACTCTCACTGGGACCTTCACTACTCATAACATTGACCTAGGTTGCGAACACATGTTCTTGCATACAACCGGAAATAAAGCTAGTTATTAAAATTCGCAATAGTTTACAAGATCATTACAAAATCTAGACGATAGTTTTTATAGGTAATACTGTATAATAGAAAAAAAGTTGTCCAGTTCTTGAGTAAAAGTATTTTACTTTTCAATTATTTTGTTGTACATTGCATGTGTATTTATTATTAGATGTTTGATTAAATTAGTGGATTATTTCCTACATCTCATAAAACCAAAAATAATATTCCTCGTTCTCGCCATATAAATACTAATTTACAATGGAGAAAAGGTAAATAAATTATGCAAGAACATTGCACAAACTTTCCCATTTACCCATCACCAAAACGAATCGTCACCAAAAAGTCAGTTAAAAAATAAAATAAACCATTGATGCTGTCTTTTGGAACATATTTTATTTAAATAAGGACCTAAACTGTGACAAAACACGTCTTCAGGATAAGATAGAGCTTTTAATCGAGATTTATTTTTGACTATTGATAATTATTTTCAATCGTAATATTATTTTACTTGTGACTGACCATACGAGTTCGAGCCATTAATCTTTATATTTCGTTAAAATTTAAACGAAATTTGTTCAGCTGATTTTGAGAAATTGAGTATTTTATAACCCCCCCCCTTTCCATAACTCACAAATTGGCATTTTTTTTTTTTTTTTAAGATAGCTACTACTACGTTTCATATGAATCTTGAAGAAAATTCTCTACACTTGGACACATTTTATCAAAATCAATTCTAAAAAAATCACAATTATCCGTTTTGTTCTTGTGTTCCTACTTCCACAATTTAAAGTCCAATTTGGGGTAAGTGACTCACGTAATATTTCGGTTAAAAAGACTTAAAATGTTTCGGCGAAAAAAAAAATAGGCGTTGGCTTTAGAGCAATGAAAAGTTTTAATAGTTGTCCGATTTTTATGAAACTCATTTGTTAATGAATTTTAGACCTCTCACTTCTAATTAGATATTAGTTCTTACATACTGGGGTTTTTAAGTCCCACAATTTGTCTATAAACCGAAGTCAATGAAATCATATTGCATATGTTTATTGGACGTCAATTCCAAATGTATGTGGTTTACTTATGGTTGATAAGTCAACATTGTCTTGTGAAAAAAGAAAGGAAGAAAAGAACGTAAATTGTGACCCTCTAGCCTTCGAATTCTCTAAAAAAGTCAGAGTCGGAAAAGAACAATAGTTGGTCAAAAGAGACTTGATAAGAAAGAGGAAAGAGAGAGAGAGATTAAACTAAGAATACATAATAAATATGTAGATCTAGTTGGGGTACTTCGAAATTGTCACATCTCTTACGTTACATATTGGGGAAATACATTATTAGTAAATATGATGATGTCTGACGGGGTCGAAACCCGTTGAGTTAACAATATATTTTACAAGATACAGAATATTAATATTTTTGAATGCTGAACAAGAAGACAGCTGATGTATAATTTAGAGGAATACACAGTTCTCAGCTGTTATTAACTATTTTTAAAGTTTGGCACCTTACCTACTTGCGGGAAATACTGTACATATGAGAGAAATAATATTACTTATAAAGGTTCAATCGGACTCTCCTTATTTTATTTGTCGGGTTTACTAAGATTGATCACAGGTAAAAAGAATTAGTTTCCTTTCTTCCCAATTAAATAAATAGCTCTAAACTCTTGGAAACCATTACTATCTCAAAGATATGTCAGTTGTAAAATTCTTTTGTTCACTATTTTTGTAAAAACGTGCTAGTTAAATGCAAATAAAGTGGGTTAAGTCAAGGACATGTTTGAGTCCCGCATTGTCTCTTCTTCAAGTCAAGGTTTCATAGCTATGTAAATCTGACCTACACAGTATTCAATAGTTATAAATGACATTATGCTATTGAGACTTCTACATTGTTCTTATATACAAAAACAAATTTGACTTGTATAAGGGTCAGAGCTTTGATATGTTAAGATCCCCAAACTCGGGGGGTCACGGTTGTAGAGTCTAATCGTTTCCCTCGTTGATAAACAATAAACATGTGAGCATAGATGTACAAAGTGATGGGTTAAAAATCGAAGTAGAGTTTTTTTGCGGATTTATCACTTCTGAAGTTACCTGACTCGAAAAACGTAGTTTTATAAATAATGTCTGTCTGTCGTGTGTATAGATTTTAATCAAATTTGGTGTGTGGACATATTTTGGCCATATCTCGGGACTTACAAAAATGTTATTCCATAACTCAAAATTTTGAAAATTAGTAAAAAAAAAACACAAAATTACGATTTGCTCAAAATCGGTTATAACGATTTTGATCAAATTTAGGTCTCTAAGAACAAAAGTGTCGATCACCATTTTTCCAAAAATCCCAACTCGTAAATTATCGGTAAAAACGAAAAATGGAGCAGTTATAAAAGTTGTAATTTCTCAAAATCGGTTCTGTTCTACCGTAAAAATAAATTATGGTATAGAAATAATTGGCAAAACAAAATTGATCAAAAAAAGCTCAGGCTTAATCAAATAGTAGCAGATGAAGCCTTTTTTTTAGTGAGTAAAGCAATTTTAGGCCCTATATATAAATAATTTTCCCAAGATGGAGTCCATGATTCATTTTCACTTTTTGACTAAATACTACCGAAATGTTATTTTTGGTGACGATTATTTTTGATGTGGATGAGTGAGAAAATTTGTGCATTATTTTTTTACTATTCATTTTTTTTCTAAAATTATTGATGTTACGCTGAAGACTTAAAAAAAAATGCCAAATCGCAAGCAAAAGTACCAAATTCAAATTATGAACAAAAGTGCCAAATCGCAAACCAATGTACAGAATCACAAGTTATTTAGAAGAATTGGTAAAAATAGTAAATACAACTAGTGACAGGATGACTATTCATTTCAGTTTACTTTTCGTTGGAACGTTCAGATTATTATTTATATTGTACTGATGTAGTCCTACATGTTACATGAAACTTAACTTTTATATCATGAAACCAAACGCTGTAATGAATGGAAATAATATTTGATATTTTTAAAATCCTATAAAACTGATTGGTAAAAATAATCCAAAGCGGTTGAATTTTCTACATGGACAAAATTTTCCAAATGGGAAAAGTATTCTAGTGGAAAAATTATCCTAAAGAAAAAAATCGTCCTAGTAGGAAAATTGTCATAACTGGAAATTGAACAATCGAGAATAAATATTGTAGTGGGGAATGTTTTGAAAGTAGAAAAATTACGCTTTTGGGAAAACTGAACTGGAGGGGAAAATTGCAAAACCCCTCGCCAAACCGTCTTAGTGATAAAAATTGTCCTGATGAAACTAGTCGGGGAAAAAAGCCCTAAAATAAAATATTGAACTAGTGGGACATATTTTTCTACAAAAATAAATATTTTGTCTCATGTTTTGTAACTTTTACTTTGTGATTACACATTGCAGTTTAGAGAGAAAATTATATGATGGATCCAAAGAATCAATGTGGAGTTTTTCACAAAAAATAAAATCAGTTTTAAGATCCACAACGATTGCACAAATGGTCGTTGAAATAATATCTGTCAGTCTATCCCTTCTGTGCACTGCTCTACAGCTAAAACTGTTAACGTTTGTGATCAAATTTATGAGGGGGTTATTCTTACCATATGAAGGTCTTTAAAATTAAAAATTTAAAAGTAGATTTCGTAAAACTAAAACAGAAACTTCCATTTTTTCTAATCGAATCCATCGACTTTGGTCAGATTTTACCAAAAGTATGTACACAAAACAAAGAATCGGTAATAGATCTGTTATAAAAAACGCGATTTCTCAACATTGGTTAAACAGATTTCCTTAAAATTTTGAAGAAATATGAAGAGTAGTGTCGCAAATCATTGCGTCAAATTTCAACCATAAAAAACATTACAATTCCGTAATAATGGACGAGAAACCAACTGAACGCTGTCATTTAAAATGGCTAAGCTGTGTCAAAAAAGAACCAAAAGTTAAACTGTCTTCGAAATATATAAAATTTAAAAAAATCACTAAAAGTTTAAAGAAATAATAAGTTTTTATATAACGTTGTCTTACAATTTAATATATGTTACAGTAAGGAGAGAAAAATAAATAAAAACAAAACAGTTCAAAAAGGCTGTTAGGAATAGATTTTTATGCAATTAATTGACATCCGTCCGTCGGTTAGTCTGCCCTCCATACCTCAAAAACTACTGATTTTGACAAAGTTGTTCTACAATTATTAAGTCGAGAATTAGTTTGGGGCAATTCAAATACCGTCGAAATAGATCAACAACTGAGAGTTCTTGCTTTAAGAAAACTTTTGATAAATGTAACCTGCGTTTGCAAATTTCTTTCCCTCTAACTGTTGCTTAATGTTTCATCTTACTGAACTTTGAACTCTAAACCCACACTAGAGCAACAGGTTCAAGTGAGAGGTATAAATATAGATTATGTAGAAATATCTGAACGTAAAGAACAGGTTCTGAAGTGAAATTTTGTAATCTGAACCCATGAGATCATCCGATGGCAGAGGATAATAAAAGTGTGAAAACATTGCAATGACTTTCTCACATAACTTTACAAAAGGTTATGTAATACAAAATTATTGCACATATACTTCGACAGAGAATCGTATATTTTAGAATAGGTAGAAGCAATGTTAATACATTTTTGGTGAAATAATATTTCTGAATAATTTTCGTAATACTAAAATAAACCTTGATGTGGGTCAAGTTACATTTTCTTATTTACAAAAATACTATTGAATCGTAACTTTTTATTACATGCTGTTTAATGTGATGGTTGTGGTTGCACATACCAAGTGTGGTTGCGCATACCAAGTGTGGTTAAAATCATTTGAGTTGTAGAGTACTCCACATACGACAGAGAGACATCATTCCAAAAACAACTTTTTGAACTCAAGGGATATCAAAAAATATATATAAAAACGTCGATTTTTTTACTCATATTTTTTTAATAATAATAATACCTTAGTTAATGGAGATAAAGTTAGGGCGAATGTGTTCTCTCTTCCACTTAACTAAAGAAAACAAAATACGTTGCTTCAACGCAGCACATAAATAATAAAGAAACATACAACAGAAAGAGAAAAAAACAATACAACGCACACAGATCAAATGAAATAAAATAACTTGTAAAACATGTAGAATAAATTATTTAAAAAAAATACGAAAAGGATTTTGTTAAAAAAAAAAAAAAACAGAATAAGAAATCAAAATATCACATACAGGTGAAATGAAATAAAATAACCTCTAACATTTACAGAATAACTTATAAAAAATATTAAATACATTTTTTTTTTAAATAATACATAAATACAAAAAACAACAACAAAAGATAATGAAAATGAAAATAACACACACAGAGATCATATAAAATAAAAATAACCTCTAAAACTTACAGAATAAATTCTAAAAATAATAAATATATTCTTTTAAATAATACCTAAATAAAAAAAATAAAAAAAAAAAAAAAAAAACAACACAATAAGAAAATCAAAATAACACATACAGATCAAATGAAATACAAATGACTTAATTATAAAAAACTAAATATCTATATGTTATTATCCAGAAAAAACAATAAGAAAAGGAATAAATAATTAGTAATAATAAATGAAATAACAGCAATAAACATAAACAATAAACATAACTCAGTAATGAAGATAAAAAATTTAAAGTAAAGAACTCACGGTCTTAAACACACAAAAACACACACCCATTCAAACACCCCCAAAAAAAATAACACTACTCAAATATCGCTAAACGAACAATGCAGTCTTTTTGAGCTGGACACAATCATTGATACTTGTAATGAGTTTCAAGGAATTCCAAAGTACCCACGTATGTAATTTATTAAACATCACATTTCTATGTTTGGGTGTAAGTGTAGTAATGACGCTCCTTGTTGTGTGTCAGTCAGACCTCGAACCTCAAAACGATATAAGCAGAAGTCAGGTTACGAAGTAATCCAGTAAACAGAACATCGTCCCAAAACAACGAAATATGATAATTTTGAAAATAGTTAAATTTTTAAAATGTAATTTGTTTATAATATTTAGTAACATGATCATCATGTTTCAACTCAAAAATGAAACGTAAACAACAGTTTTGAGCAGGCTTAACTAATCAAGCAGTCAAGCCATTAATTAATTACAGTGCCACAATATAACAAATAATACTTTCATCAGCTGTATTCAAATATTAAACACAAATAATCAGAATGTGCATGCCAGCAAAAACTATATTACGATTATGTGAGACACTAAAACAAAAGATAAAGAGCCTTTAATTAGTACAAACTGATAACGTAATCCAACTCATTTCTTTCCAATCTGCTTTTGGTTTTGTATTTGAAAGAAATAGAAAATAAAAATCTTGAGTTAGCCTTTATAAATTTGTATTAATCAAGAATAATAAGGACTAATGACATTTATTTTTCCCTTACCCTTCACATTCATTAAAAAAAAAAAAAAAAAAAAAAAAAAAAAAAAAAAAAAAAACGAACAGAAAATGTAGAATTAATTTGGCCACCATATTAAAACTGTTGGAGATATGACCAAAATACAAAAGTATTTTTAGAACCCATTTGGAATATTGTTGAAATGTTATCTCACTAGCATTCATTAGTAAAGTTTTGGTTTCTGAGAATAAAATCGTTCCATAATTGTAAATAAAATTGTAAAATACAACATTTTGTTCGTTTAGGGTCGCCATCTTGAAAAGTGACAAGCTAAATAAAAAATAATTTAATGTTTATATTTACTAGATTTTTAAATGATATATCTCTCGAAATTTCTTCAAAACCCACCTCAGAATCTGTCTGTTTTTGGGCACTGAGTTTTTAAATAAATATTTTTTTCTATATTCTTTAAATGAGTGAAATAGTGGGATTCATTTAGAAACAAGAGAAACTAATTCATTTGCTCGCTATAGCCGCCGTAAGGGTGGTATCAATAAATATCACTAGGTAATATTTGATAATTAAAAAAAAAACTTGCTTTCAATTTGGAACTTGAATGATAGTTTGGATCTTTACCTTCGCTCGATAATAAAGTGTTAATATTGCATGAAATCTGTGTCGTTTTAATTGAGCTTATTAAAACCCAAACTAATTTTAAAAATCAATTAATTAATTCCAGTCCTTTATACTCATCTTAATAGATATTATTAATGCTCGTTAACCTAATACTGTTTTACAATCTTGTTGAGCACTGTGGTGAAATTCACAATAATAATTTGAATTTGCCCCTAACCACAATCACTGGAACTTAATAAAACACAATTATCTGATTGATTGTTCTTTATTAATTATATCCACTTAGTGATCCACTTAGTATATCCACTAAGTGGATATAATTAATAAAGAACAATCAATCAGATAATTGTGTTTTATTAAGTTCCAGTGATTGTGGTTAGGGGCAAATTCAAATTATTATTTAATACTGTTTATTATAGTACTGTTAAACTTAATATTACTAACTGTGCCCTAGGTCTAATAACGAGCGAAGCTGACAAGTTCAAGGTAACCTTATACAGTAACCCGCTACACAGAGTCAAGGTCACTTAGTGCTATGCAACATTTCTGGCCTTAGGCGAAGCGAACAAACGGGTTTATTTGTCGCAAGGTCATGACTATACATGTTGGTAGTAAATAGGCAACTGAATTCACAACCTGTAATGTAAAACTAATATTGAAATGAGAAAGTCTGCCGTATTAAATACTTCTTTTGTGAGGGTTACACTCTGTCATTTTTTTGCAAAACTGGTGAGTTGTGCAATGATATTTTCCCTTTTTGAATGTGTTAAAAAAAAAATGAACAAGTCTTGTGGAAAGTTCAATCGCCACATAATTTAAAAAAATCCATTACAAACAACTAGTCATCATCTTCAGCTCTATAGAGTTCAAAAATTTAGTAAAATTTGTAAAATTAGAACTAATTTCAACTGATTGCAATAAATAATTGACATAAGTTCTTTTGCATGTAGTCTTTGTTGAGAAAATGTGTATCTTTTACTGAACTAATTATTAAATAATCAAATGAATACACCATATCACAAAGAAACAATATCCAAACGGGATTAAATTAAATAAACTGTGCAAAACATTCTCACACATTACCAAAACCAAATAAACTATAAAAAACCAAGCGTCATGAAAAATGTTAGTCCAATAGTTGCCAATCGCAAACTACATTAACCATGGATGCTGCCTTTAAACAAATATTAACTACTTATATTTCACTTAAATTTGAACGAAATCTGGTATTTTATAACAGCTACATGGCCGATATTATGGTTGTTTCCGATTTTTGGAGAGAGGGTGCAAATACGTTTTTGATTGGGTCATTAGAGGCTATACTTAGGCAAAATTTGATGAAATAGTTTGAATTGATTTTGATAAAAAAAATTATGAAACTACTTCCAAGTTTAAAAAAAAGGCTTACAATACCAAATTTCATTAAAATAGCGATCCACCCGTTAAATCTCAGACAGACAACATTCCATAAATACTTTTTATTTCAAAACGGTAACAGCCAACCCGCAAAAAACACGACATCAAGTTTCTGATTAATCATGTGACTTTCTCTGTACAAAGTATTTGAGAGGATAAAACTAAAAATTTTAATAGATACATCCAATCATATTGTCTTTTTTGTAAATACGTTCAATTGAGAAAGTATATTTTTTTACAGCTTCTATCTACAATACAACCGAATTGAATCTCGTCTCTCAGGTTTACACGAGCCAAATTATTAAGCCAATCAGTAGCAAAAGCCGCGCCCACAGCCACCTAGATTACATAACGTATCTTAGTGCCATCACAGAAAGTAAAAGGATGCAGTCCACAGCCACAGTCACTCTGGTCCATTTCACTTTCACCCGACCTGTTACGCCCCGCGACCACTTTCCCTTACCTTGACCAAAACAAGACCGCACTAGATTGCCGGTGATAATGTAAGCTAGGACTTGCTATTGTCCGACAATATGTTAAAGGTTAAATGTACTTAAAAGTCTAGTTTTATGTTTGGATTGAACACCAGTGGCAGGACAACAATGGAGTGAACGGTGGCGACAGGGTTTCTCTCTTGAAAACAGAATGCTCGTCATGCATCTTACATTATCGTCTGATATAAAACAAATACCAGTTTTTTGGTTTTTCTTTTTAATTTCCAATATATACTTAGCAGCAAGAAAATTATTCGAATACCTTAAAACCAATAGCTCCGTTTTTGAAAATTAGAAACTCTAATCATCATGGCCATATTTCTATTTATATACTGTTAACTCACTAGACTGAATTATTGGTGAGATGGCTACCAATCCATTTCGTTAATTTCCTTTAAGAGTACACATGAGAGAAATTTCATCAAAACGGATGTATCCGTTTTAAAAAAAATTAGAAACTCTAAACATCATGGCCATATTTCTATTTATATACTGTTAACTCACTAGACTGAATTATTGGTGAGATGGCTACCAATCCATTTCGTTAATTTCCTTTAAGAGTACACATGAGAGAAATTTCATCAAAACGGATGTATCCGTTTTAAAAAAAATTAGAAACTCTAAACATCATGGCCATATTTCTATTTATATACTGTTAACTCACTAGACTGAATTATTGGTGAGATGGCTACCAATCCATTTCGTTAATTTCCTTTAAGAGTACACATGAGAGAAATTTCATCAAAACGGATGTATCCGTTTTAAAAAAAATTAGAAACTCTAAACATCATGGCCAATTTCTATTTATATACTGTTAACTCACTAGACTGAATTATTGGTGAGATGGCTACCAATCCATTTCGTTAATTTCCTTTAAGAGTAAACTTTAGAGAAATTTCATCAAAACGGATGTATCCGTTTTAAAAAAAATTAGAAACTCTAAACATCATGGCCATATTTCTATTTATATACTGTTAACTCACTAGACTGAATTATTGGTGAGATGGCTACCAATCCATTTCGTTAATTTCCTTTAAGAGTACACATGAGAGAAATTTCATCAAAACGGATGTATCCGTTTTAAAAAAAATTAGAAACTCTAAACATCATGGCCAATTTCTGGTTATATCCTGTTAACTCACTAGACTGAATTATTGGTGAGATGGCTACCAATCCATTTCGTTAATTTCCTTTAAGAGTACACATGAGAGAAATTTCATCAAAACGGATGTATCCGTTTTAAAAAAAATTAGAAACTCTAAACATCATGGCCATATTTCTATTTATATACTGTTAACTCACTAGACTGAATTATTGGTGAGATGGCTACCAATCCATTTCGTTAATTTCCTTTAAGAGTAAACTTTAGAGAAATTTCATCAAAACGGATGTATCCGTTTTAAAAAAAATTAGAAACTCTAAACATCATGGCCATATTTCTATTTATATACTGTTAACTCACTAGACTGAATTATTGGTGAGATGGCTACCAATCCATTTCGTTAAATTCCTTTAAGAGTACACATGAGAGAAATTTCATCAAAACGGATGTATCCGTTTTAAAAAAAATTAGAAACTCTAAACATCATGGCCAATTTCTATTTATATACTGTTAACTCACTAGACTGAATTATTGTTGAGATGGCTACCAATCCATTTCGTTAATTTCCTTTAAGAGTAAACTTTAGAGAAATTTCATCAAAACGGATGTATCCGTTTTAAAAAAAATTAGAAACTCTAAACATCATGGCCATATTTCTATTTATATACTGTTAACTCACTAGACTGAATTATTGGTGAGATGGCTACCAATCCATTTCGTTAATTTCCTTTAAGAGTACACATGAGAGAAATTTCATCAAAACGGATGTATCCGTTTTAAAAAAAATTAGAAACTCTAAACATCATGGCCAATTTCTATTTATATACTGTTAACTCACTAGACTGAATTATTGGTGAGATGGCTACCAATCCATTTCGTTAATTTCCTTTAAGAGTACACATGAGAGAAATTTCATCAAAACGGATGTATCCGTTTTAAAAAAAATTAGAAACTCTAAACATCATGGCCAATTTCTATTTATATACTGTTAACTCACTAGACTGAATTATTGGTGAGATGGCTACCAATCCATTTCGTTAATTTCCTTTAAGAGTAAACTTTAGAGAAATTTCATCAAAACGGATGTATCCGTTTTAAAAAAAATTAGAAACTCTAAACATCATGGCCATATTTCTATTTATATACTGTTAACTCACTAGACTGAATTATTGGTGAGATGGCTACCAATCCATTTCGTTAATTTCCTTTAAGAGTACACATGAGAGAAATTTCATCAAAACGGATGTATCCGTTTTAAAAAAAATTAGAAACTCTAAACATCATGGCCAATTTCTATTTATATACTGTTAACTCACTAGACTGAATTATTGGTGAGATGGCTACCAATCCATTTCGTTAATTTCCTTTAAGAGTAAACTTTAGAGAAATTTCATCAAAACGGATGTATCCGTTTTAAAAAAAATTAGAAACTCTAAACATCATGGCCATATTTCTATTTATATACTGTTAACTCACTAGACTGAATTATTGGTGAGATGGCTACCAATCCATTTCGTTAATTTCCTTTAAGAGTAAACTTTAGAGAAATTTCATCAAAACGGATGTATCCGTTTTAAAAAAAATTAGAAACTCTAAACATCATGGCCATATTTCTATTTTTATACTGTTAACTCACTAGACTGAATTATTGTTGAGATGGCTACCAATCCATTTCGTTAATTTCCTTTAAGAGTACACATGAGAGAAATTTCATCAAAACGGATGTATCCGTTTTAAAAAAAATTAGAAACTCTAAACATCATGGCCATATTTCTATTTATATACTGTTAACTCACTAGACTGAATTATTGTTGAGATGGCTACCAATCCATTTCGTTAATTTCCTTTAAAAGTACACATGAGAGAAATTTCATCAAAACGGATGTATCCGTTTTAAAAAAAATTAGAAACTCTAAACATCATGGCCATATTTCTATTTATATACTGTTAACTCACTAGACTGAATTATTGGTGAGATGGCTACCAATCCATTTCGTTAATTTCCTTTAAGAGTAAACATGAGAGAAATTTCATCAAAACGGATGTATCCGTTTTAAAAAAAATTAGAAACTCTAAACATCATGGCCATATTTCTATTTATATACCGTTAACTCACTAGACTGAATTATTGGTGAGATGGCTACCAATCCATTTCGTTAATTTCCTTTAAGAGTAAACTTTAGAGAAATTTCATCAAAACGGATGTATCCGTTTTAAAAAAAATTAGAAACTCTAAACATCATGGCCATATTTCTATTTATATACTGTTAACTCACTAGACTGAATTATTGGTGAGATGGCTACCAATCCATTTCGTTAATTTCCTTTAAGAGTACACATGAGAGAAATTTCATCAAAACGGATGTATCCGTTTTAAAAAAAATTAGAAACTCTAAACATCATGGCCATATTTCTATTTATATACTGTTAACTCACTAGACTGAATTATTGGTGAGATGGCTACCAATCCATTTCGTTAATTTCCTTTAAGAGTAAACATGAGAGAAATTTCATCAAAACGGATGTATCCGTTTTAAAAAAAATTAGAAACTCTAAACATCATGGCCATATTTCTATTTATATACTGTTAACTCACTAGACTGAATTATTGGTGAGATGGCTACCAATCCATTTCGTTAATTTCCTTTAAGAGTAAACTTTAGAGAAATTTCATCAAAACGGATGTATCCGTTTTAAAAAAAATTAGAAACTCTAAACATCATGGCCATATTTCTATTTATATACTGTTAACTCACTAGACTGAATTATTGGTGAGATGGCTACCAATCCATTTCGTTAATTTCCTTTAAGAGTACACATGAGAGAAATTTCATCAAAACGGATGTATCCGTTTTAAAAAAAATTAGAAACTCTAAACATCATGGCCATATTTCTATTTATATACTGTTAACTCACTAGACTGAATTATTGGTGAGATGGCTACCAATCCATTTCGTTAATTTCCTTTAAGAGTACACATGAGAGAAATTTCATCAAAACGGATGTATCCGTTTTAAAAAAAATTAGAAACTCTAAACATCATGGCCATATTTCTATTTATATACTGTTAACTCACTAGACTGAATTATTGTTGAGATGGCTACCAATCCATTTCGTTAATTTCCTTTAAGAGTAAACATGAGAGAAATTTCATCAAAACCGATGGATCCGTTTTAAAAAAAATTAGAAACTCTAAACATCATGGCCATATTTCTATTTATATACTGTTAACTCACTAGACTGAATTATTGGTGAGATGGCTACCAATCCATTTCGTTAATTTCCTTTAAGAGTAAACATAAGAGAAATTTCATCAAAACGGATGTATCCGTTTTAAAAAAAATTAGAAACTCTAAACATCATGGCCATATTTCTATTTATATACTGTTAACTCACTAGACTGAATTATTGGTGAGATGGCTACCAATCCATTTCGTTAATTTCCTTTAAGAGTACACATGAGAGAAATTTCATCAAAACGGATGTATCCGTTTTAAAAAAAATTAGAAACTCTAAACATCATGGCCATATTTCTATTTATATACTGTTAACTCACTAGACTGAATTATTGGTGAGATGGCTACCAATCCATTTCGTTAATTTCCTTTAAGAGTAAACATGAGAGAAATTTCATCAAAACCGATGGATCCGTTTTAAAAAAAATTAGAAACTCTAAACATCATGGCCATATTTCTATTTATATACTGTTAACTCACTAGACTGAATTATTGGTGAGATGGCTACCAATCCATTTCGTTAATTTCCTTTAAGAGTACACATGAGAGAAATTTCATCAAAACCGATGGATCCGTTTTAAAAAAAATTAGAAACTCTAAACATCATGGCCATATTTCTATTTTTATACTGTTAACTCACTAGACTGAATTATTGGTGAGATGGCTACCAATCCATTTCGTTAATTTCCTTTAAGAGTAAACATGAGAGAAATTTCATCAAAACCGATGGATCCGTTTTAAAAAAAATTAGAAACTCTAAACATCATGGCCATATTTCTATTTATATACTGTTAACTCACTAGACTGAATTATTGGTGAGATGGCTACCAATCCATTTCGTTAATTTCCTTTAAGAGTAAACATGAGAGAAATTTCATCAAAACCGATGGATCCGTTTTAAAAAAAATTAGAAACTCTAAACATCATGGCCAATCTCTATTTTTATACTGTTAACTCACTAGACTGAATTATTGGTGAGATGGCTACCAATCCATTTCGTTAATTTCCTTTAAGAGTAAACATGAGAGAAATTTCATCAAAACGGATGTATCCGTTTTAAAAAAAATTAGAAACTCTAAACATCATGGCCATATTTCTATTTATATACTGTTAACTCACTAGACTGAATTATTGGTGAGATGGCTACCAATACATTTCGTTAATTTCCTTTAAGAGTAAACATGAGAGAAATTTCATCAAAACCGATGGATCCGTTTTAAAAAAAATTAGAAACTCTAAACATCATGGCCATATTTCTATTTATATACTGTTAACTCACTAGACTGAATTATTGGTGAGATGGCTACCAATCCATTTCGTTAATTTCCTTTAAGAGTAAACATGAGAGAAATTTCATCAAAACCGATGGATCCGTTTTAAAAAAAATTAGAAACTCTAAACATCATGGCCAATCTCTATTTTTATACTGTTAACTCACTAGACTGAATTATTGGTGAGATGGCTACCAATCCATTTCGTTAATTTCCTTTAAGAGTAAACATGAGAGAAATTTCATCAAAACGGATGTATCCGTTTTAAAAAAAATTAGAAACTCTAAACATCATGGCCATATTTCTATTTATATACTGTTAACTCACTAGACTGAATTATTGGTGAGATGGCTACCAATCCATTTCGTTAATTTCCTTTAAGAGTAAACATGAGAGAAATTTCATCAAAACCGATGGATCCGTTTTAAAAAAAATTAGAAACTCTAAACATCATGGCCATATTTCTATTTATATACTGTTAACTCACTAGACTGAATTATTGGTGAGATGGCTACCAATCCATTTCGTTAATTTCCTTTAAGAGTAAACATGAGAGAAATTTCATCAAAACCGATGGATCCGTTTTAAAAAAAATTAGAAACTCTAAACATCATGGCCATATTTCTATTTATATACTGTTAACTCACTAGACTGAATTATTGGTGAGATGGCTACCAATCCATTTCGTTAATTTCCTTTAAGAGTAAACATGAGAGAAATTTCATCAAAACCGATGGATTTGTTTTTAAAAAAATTAGAAACTCTAAACATCATGGCCATATTTCTATTTATATACTGTTAACTCACTAGACTGAATTATTGGTGAGATGGCTACCAATCCATTTCGTTAATTTCCTTTAAGAGTAAACATGAGAGAAATTTCATCAAAACCGATGGATCCGTTTTAAAAAAAATTAGAAACTCTAAACATCATGGCCATATTTCTATTTATATACTGTTAACTCACTAGACTGAATTATTGGTGAGATGGCTACCAATCCATTTCGTTAATTTCCTTTAAGAGTACACATGAGAGAAATTTCATCAAAACGGATGTATCCGTTTTAAAAAAAATTAGAAACTCTAAACATCATGGCCATATTTCTATTTATATACTGTTAACTCACTAGACTGAATTATTGGTGAGATGGCTACCAATCCATTTCGTTAATTTCCTTTAAGAGTACACATGAGAGAAATTTCATCAAAACCGATGGATCCGTTTTAAAAAAAATTAGAAACTCTAAACATCATGGCCATATTTCTATTTATATACTGTTAACTCACTAGACTGAATTATTGGTGAGATGGCTACCAATCCATTTCGTTAATTTCCTTTAAGAGTAAACATGAGAGAAATTTCATCAAAACCGATGGATCCGTTTTAAAAAAAATTAGAAACTCTAAACATCATGGCCATATTTCTATTTATATACTGTTAACTCACTAGACTGAATTATTGGTGAGATGGCTACCAATCCATTTCGTTAATTTCCTTTAAGAGTACACATGAGAGAATTTTCATCAAAACGGATGTATCCGTTTTAAAAAAAATTAGAAACTCTAAACATCAAGGCCATATTTCTATTTATATACTGTTAACTCACTAGACTGAATTATTGGTGAGATGGCTACCAATCCATTTCGTTAATTTCCTTTAAGAGTACACATGAGAGAAATTTCATCAAAACCGATGGATCCGTTTTAAAAAAAATTAGAAACTCTAAACATCATGGCCATATTTCTATTTATATACTGTTAACTCACTAGACTGAATTATTGGTGAGATGGCTACCAATCCATTTCGTTAATTTCCTTTAAGAGTAAACATGAGAGAAATTTCATCAAAACCGATGGATCCGTTTTAAAAAAAATTAGAAACTCTAAACATCATGGCCAATCTCTATTTTTATACTGTTAACTCACTAGACTGAATTATTGGTGAGATGGCTACCAATCCATTTCGTTAATTTCCTTTAAGAGTAAACATGAGAGAAATTTCATCAAAACGGATGTATCCGTTTTAAAAAAAATTAGAAACTCTAAACATCATGGCCATATTTCTATTTATATACTGTTAACTCACTAGACTGAATTATTGGTGAGATGGCTACCAATACATTTCGTTAATTTCCTTTAAGAGTAAACATGAGAGAAATTTCATCAAAACCGATGGATCCGTTTTAAAAAAAATTAGAAACTCTAAACATCATGGCCATATTTCTATTTATATACTGTTAACTCACTAGACTGAATTATTGGTGAGATGGCTACCAATCCATTTCGTTAATTTCCTTTAAGAGTAAACATGAGAGAAATTTCATCAAAACCGATGGATCCGTTTTAAAAAAAATTAGAAACTCTAAACATCATGGCCAATCTCTATTTTTATACTGTTAACTCACTAGACTGAATTATTGGTGAGATGGCTACCAATCCATTTCGTTAATTTCCTTTAAGAGTAAACATGAGAGAAATTTCATCAAAACGGATGTATCCGTTTTAAAAAAAATTAGAAACTCTAAACATCATGGCCATATTTCTATTTATATACTGTTAACTCACTAGACTGAATTATTGGTGAGATGGCTACCAATCCATTTCGTTAATTTCCTTTAAGAGTAAACATGAGAGAAATTTCATCAAAACCGATGGATCCGTTTTAAAAAAAATTAGAAACTCTAAACATCATGGCCAATCTCTATTTTTATACTGTTAACTCACTAGACTGAATTATTGGTGAGATGGCTACCAATCCATTTCGTTAATTTCCTTTAAGAGTAAACATGAGAGAAATTTCATCAAAACGGATGTATCCGTTTTAAAAAAAATTAGAAACTCTAAACATCATGGCCATATTTCTATTTATATACTGTTAACTCACTAGACTGAATTATTGGTGAGATGGCTACCAATCCATTTCGTTAATTTCCTTTAAGAGTAAACATGAGAGAAATTTCATCAAAACCGATGGATCCGTTTTAAAAAAAATTAGAAACTCTAAACATCATGGCCATATTTCTATTTATATACTGTTAACTCACTAGACTGAATTATTGGTGAGATGGCTACCAATCCATTTCGTTAATTTCCTTTAAGAGTAAACATGAGAGAAATTTCATCAAAACCGATGGATCCGTTTTAAAAAAAATTAGAAACTCTAAACATCATGGCCATATTTCTATTTATATACTGTTAACTCACTAGACTGAATTATTGGTGAGATGGCTACCAATCCATTTCGTTAATTTCCTTTAAGAGTAAACATGAGAGAAATTTCATCAAAACCGATGGATTTGTTTTTAAAAAAATTAGAAACTCTAAACATCATGGCCATATTTCTATTTATATACTGTTAACTCACTAGACTGAATTATTGGTGAGATGGCTACCAATCCATTTCGTTAATTTCCTTTAAGAGTAAACATGAGAGAAATTTCATCAAAACCGATGGATCCGTTTTAAAAAAAATTAGAAACTCTAAACATCATGGCCATATTTCTATTTATATACTGTTAACTCACTAGACTGAATTATTGGTGAGATGGCTACCAATCCATTTCGTTAATTTCCTTTAAGAGTACACATGAGAGAAATTTCATCAAAACGGATGTATCCGTTTTAAAAAAAATTAGAAACTCTAAACATCATGGCCATATTTCTATTTATATACTGTTAACTCACTAGACTGAATTATTGGTGAGATGGCTACCAATCCATTTCGTTAATTTCCTTTAAGAGTACACATGAGAGAAATTTCATCAAAACCGATGGATCCGTTTTAAAAAAAATTAGAAACTCTAAACATCATGGCCATATTTCTATTTATATACTGTTAACTCACTAGACTGAATTATTGGTGAGATGGCTACCAATCCATTTCGTTAATTTCCTTTAAGAGTAAACATGAGAGAAATTTCATCAAAACCGATGGATCCGTTTTAAAAAAAATTAGAAACTCTAAACATCATGGCCATATTTCTATTTATATACTGTTAACTCACTAGACTGAATTATTGGTGAGATGGCTACCAATCCATTTCGTTAATTTCCTTTAAGAGTACACATGAGAGAATTTTCATCAAAACGGATGTATCCGTTTTAAAAAAAATTAGAAACTCTAAACATCAAGGCCATATTTCTATTTATATACTGTTAACTCACTAGACTGAATTATTGGTGAGATGGCTACCAATCCATTTCGTTAATTTCCTTTAAGAGTACACATGAGAGAAATTTCATCAAAACCGATGGATCCGTTTTAAAAAAAATTAGAAACTCTAAACATCATGGCCATATTTCTATTTATATACTGTTAACTCACTAGACTGAATTATTGGTGAGATGGCTACCAATCCATTTCGTTAATTTCCTTTAAGAGTAAACATGAGAGAAATTTCATCAAAACCGATGGATCCGTTTTAAAAAAAAATTAGAAAATCTAATCATCATGGCCAATCTCTATTTTTATACTGTTAACTCACTAGACTGAATTATTGGTGAGATGGCTACCAATCCATTTCATTAATTTCCTTTAAGAGTAAACATGAGAGAAATTTCATCAAAACCGATGGATCCGTTTTAAAAAAAAATTAGAAAATCTAATCATCATGGCCAATCTCTATTTTTATACTGTTAACTCACTAGACTGAATTATTGTTGAGATGGCTACCAATCCATTTCGTTAATTTCCTTTAAGAGTAAACATGAGTGAAATTTCATCAAAACGGATGTATCCGTTTTAAAAAAAATTAGAAACTCTAAACATCATGGCCATATTTCTATTTATATACTGTTAACTCACTAGACTGAATTATTGGTGAGATGGCTACCAATCCATTTCGTTAATTTCCTTTAAGAGTAAACATGAGTGAAATTTCATCAAAACGGATGTATCCGTTTTAAAAAAAATTAGAAAATCTAAACATCATGGCCATATTTCTATTTATATACTGTTAACTCACTAGACTGAATTATTGGTGAGATGGCTACCAATCCATTTCGTTAATTTCCTTTAAGAGTAAACATGAGTGAAATTTCATCAAAACGGATGTATCCGTTTTAAAAAAAATTAGAAACTCTAAACATCATGGCCATATTTCTATTTATATACTGTTAACTCACTAGACTGAATTATTGGTGAGATGGCTACCAATCCATTTCGTTAATTTCCTTTAAGAGTAAACATGAGAGAAATTTCATCAAAACCGATGGATCCGTTTTAAAAAAAATTAGAAACTCTAAACATCATGGCCATATTTCTATTTATATACTGTTAACTCACTAGACTGAATTATTGGTGAGATGGCTACCAATCCATTTCGTTAATTTCCTTTAAGAGTAAACATGAGAGAAATTTCATCAAAACCGATGGATCCGTTTTAAAAAAAAATTAGAAAATCTAATCATCATGGCCAATCTCTATTTTTATACTGTTAACTCACTAGACTGAATTATTGTTGAGATGGCTACCAATCCATTTCGTTAATTTCCTTTAAGAGTAAACATGAGAGAAATTTCATCAAAACCGATGGATCCGTTTTAAAAAAAAATTAGAAAATCTAATCATCATGGCCAATCTCTATTTTTATACTGTTAACTTACTAGACTGAATTATTGGTGAGATGGCTACCAATCCATTTCGTTAATTTCCTTTAAGAGTAAACATGAGAGAAATTTCATCAAAACCGATGGATTCGTTTTAAAAAAAAATTAGAAAATCTAATCATCATGGCCAATCTCTATTTTTATACTGTTAACTCACTAGACTGAATTATTGTTGAGATGGCTACCAATCCATTTCGTTAATTTCCTTTAAGAGTAAACATGAGAGAAATTTCATCAAAACCGATGGATCCGTTTTAAAAAAAAATTAGAAAATCTAAACATCATGGCCATATTTCTATTTTTATACTGTTAACTCACTAGACTGAATTATTGGTGAGATGGCTACCAATCCATTTCGTTAATTTCCTTTAAGAGTAAACATGAGAGAAATTTCATCAAAACCGATGGATCCGTTTTAAAAAAAATTAGAAAATCTAAACATCATGGCCATATTTCTATTTATATACTGTTAACTCACTAGACTGAATTATTGGTGAGATGGCTACCAATCCATTTCGTTAATTTCCTTTAAGAGTAAACATGAGAGAAATTTCATCAAAACCGATGGATCCGTTTTAAAAAAAAATTAGAAAATCTAATCATCATGGCCAATCTCTATTTTTATACTGTTAACTCACTAGACTGAATTATTGTTGAGATGGCTACCAATCCATTTCGTTAATTTCCTTTAAGAGTACACATGAGAGAATTTTCATCAAAACGGATGTATCCGTTTTAAAAAAAATTAGAAACTCTAAACATCATGGCCATATTTCTATTTATATACTGTTAACTCACTAGACTGAATTATTGTTGAGATGGCTACCAATCCATTTCGTTAATTTCCTTTAAGAGTACACATGAGAGAAATTTCATCAAAACCGATGGATCCGTTTTAAAAAAAAATTAGAAAATCTAATCATCATGGCCAATCTCTATTTTTATACTGTTAACTCACTAGACTGAATTATTGTTGAGATGGCTACCAATCCATTTCGTTAATTTCCTTTAAGAGTACACATGAGAGAAATTTCATCAAAACCGATGGATCCGTTTTAAAAAAAAATTAGAAAATCTAATCATCATGGCCAATCTCTATTTTTATACTGTTAACTCACTAGACTGAATTATTGTTGAGATGGCTACCAATCCATTTCGTTAATTTCCTTTAAGAGTACACATGAGAGAAATTTCATCAAAACCGATGGATCCGTTTTAAAAAAAAATTAGAAAATCTAATCATCATGGCCAATCTCTATTTATATACTGTTAACTCACTAGACTGAATTATTGGTGAGATGGCTACCAATCCATTTCGTTAATTTCCTTTAAGAGTACACATGAGAGAAATTTCATCAAAACCGATGGATCCGTTTTAAAAAAAAATTAGAAAATCTAATCATCATGGCCAATCTCTATTTTTATACTGTTAACTCACTAGACTGAATTATTGTTGAGATGGCTACCAATCCATTTCGTTAATTTCCTTTAAGAGTACACATGAGAGAAATTTCATCAAAACCGATGGATCCGTTTTAAAAAAAAATTAGAAAATCTAATCATCATGGCCAATCTCTATTTTTATACTGTTAACTCACTAGACTGAATTATTGTTGAGATGGCTACCAATCCATTTCGTTAATTTCCTTTAAGAGTAAACTTTAGAGAAATTTCATCAAAACGGATGTATCCGTTTTAAAAAAAATTAGAAACTCTAAACATCATGGCCATATTTCTATTTATATACTGTTAACTCACTAGACTGAATTATTGGTGAGATGGCTACCAATCCATTTAGTTAATTTCCTTTAAGAGTAAACTTGAGAGAAATTTCATCAAAACCGATGTATCCGTTTTAAAAAAAATTAGAAACTCTAAACATCATGGCCATATTTCTATTTATATACTGTTAACTCACTAGACTGAATTATTGGTGAGATGGCTACCAATCCATTTAGTTAATTTCCTTTAAGAGTAAACTTGAGAGAAATTTCATCAAAACCGATGTATCCGTTTTAAAAAAAATTAGAAACTCTAAACATCATGGCCATATTTCTATTTATATACTGTTAACTCACTAGACTGAATTATTGGTGAGATGGCTACCAATCCATTTAGTTAATTTCCTTTAAGAGTAAACTTGAGAGAAATTTCATCAAAACCGATGTATCCGTTTTAAAAAAAATTAGAAACTCTAAACATCATGGCCATATTTCTATTTATATACTGTTAACTCACTAGACTGAATTATTGGTGAGATGGCTACCAATCCATTTCGTTAATTTCCTTTAAGAGTAAACTTGAGAGAAATTTCATCAAAACCGATGTATCCGTTTAAAAAAAAATTAGAAACTCTAAACATCATGGCCATATTTCTATTTATATACTGTTAACTCACTAGACTGAATTATTGGTGAGATGGCTACCAATCCATTTCGTTATTTCCTTTGAGAGTAAACATGAGAGAAATTTCATCAAAACCGATGTATCCGTTTTAAAAAAAATTAGAAACTCTAAACATCATGGCCATATTTCTATTTATATACTGTTAACTCACTAGACTGAATTATTGGTGAGATGGCTACCAATCCATTTCGTTAATTTCCTTTAAGAGTAAACATGAGTGAAATTTCATCAAAACCGATGGATCCGTTTTAAAAAAATTAGAAACTATAATCATCATGGCCAATTTCTATTTTTATACTGTTAACTCACTAGACTGAATTATTGTTGAGATGGCTACCAATCCATTTCGTTAATTTCCTTTAAGAGTAAACATGAGAGAAATTTCATCAAAACCGATGGATCCGTTTTAAAAAAATTAGAAACTATAATCATCATGGCCAATTTCTATTTATATACTGTTAACTCACTAGACTGAATTATTGGTGAGATGGCTACCAATCCATTTCGTTAATTTCCTTTAAAAGTAAACATAAGAGAGATTTCATCAAAACCGATGGATCCGTTTTAAAAAAATTAGAAACTCTAATCATCAAGGCCAATTTCTATTTTTATACTGTTAACTCACTAGACTGAATTATTGTTGAGATGGCTACCAATCCATTTCGTTAATTTCCTTTAAGAGTAAACATGAGAGAAATTTCATCAAAACCGATGGATCCGTTTTAAAAAAATTAGAAACTATAATCATCATGGCCAATTCCTATTTTTATACTGTTAACTCACTAGACTGAATTATTGTTGAGATGGCTACCAATCCATTTCGTTAATTTCCTTTAAGAGTAAACATGAGTGAAATTTCATCAAAACCGATGGATCCGTTTTAAAAAAATTAGAAACTATAATCATCATGGCCAATTCCTATTTTTATACTGTTAACTCACTAGACTGAATTATTGTTGAGATGGCTACCAATCCATTTCGTTAATTTCCTTTAAGAGTAAACATAAGAGAAATTTCATCAAAACCGATGGATCCGTTTTAAAAAAATTAGAAACTATAATCATCATGGCCAATTCCTATTTTTATACTGTTAACTCACTAGACTGAATTATTGTTGAGATGGCTACCAATCCATTTCGTTAATTTCCTTTAAGAGTAAACATGAGTGAAATTTCATCAAAACCGATGGATCCGTTTTAAAAAAATTAGAAACTCTAATCATCATGGCCATATTTCTATTTTTATACTGTTAACTCACTAGACTGAATTATTGTTGAGATGGCTACCAATCCATTTCGTTAATTTCCTTTAGGAGTAAACATGAGTGAAATTTCATCTAAACCGATGGATCCGTTTTAAAAAAATTAGAAACTCTAATCATCATGGCCATATTTCTATTTTTATACTGTTAACTCACTAGACTGAATTATTGTTGAGATGGCTACCAATCCATTTCGTTAATTTCCTTTAAGAGTAAACATGAGTGAAATTTCATCAAAACCGATGGATCCGTTTTAAAAAAATTAGAAACTCTAATCATCAAGGCCAATTTCTATTTTTATACTGTTAACTCACTAGACTGAATTATTGTTGAGATGGCTACCAATCCATTTCGTTAATTTCCTTTAAGAGTAAACATGAGTGAAATTTCATCAAAACCGATGGATCCGTTTTAAAAAAATTAGAAACTCTAAACATCATGGCCATATTTCTATTTTTATACTGTTAACTCACTAGACTGAATTTGTGTTGAGATGGCTACCAATCCATTTCGTTAATTTCCTTTAAGAGTAAACATGAGAGAAATTTCATCAAAACCGATGGATCCGTTTTAAAAAAAAATTAGAAACTCTAAACATCATGGCCAATCTCTATTTTTATACTGTTAACTGACTAGACTGAATTATTGTTGAGATGGCTACCAATCCATTTCGTTAATTTCCTTTAAGAGTAAACATGAGAGAAATTTCATCAAAACCGATGGATCCGTTTTAAAAAAAAATTAGAAACTCTAAACATCATGGCCAATCTCTATTTTTATACTGTTAACTCACTAGACTGAATTATTGGTGAGATGGCTACCAATCCATTTCGTTAATTTCCTTTAAGAGTAAACATGAGAGAAATTTCATCAAAACGGATGTATCCGTTTTAAAAAAATTAGAAACTCTAATCATCATGGCCATATTTCTATTTTTATACTGTTAACTCACTAGACTGAATTATTGGTGAGATGGCTACCAATCCATTTCGTTAATTTCCTTTAAGAGTAAACATGAGAGAAATTTCATCAAAACCGATGGATCCGTTTTAAAAAAAAATTAGAAACTCTAAACATCATGGCCAATCTCTATTTTTATACTGTTAACTCACTAGACTGAATTATTGGTGAGATGGCTACCAATCCATTTCGTTAATTTCCTTTAAGAGTAAACATGAGAGAAATTTCATCAAAACGGATGTATCCGTTTTAAAAAAATTAGAAACTCTAATCATCATGGCCATATTTCTATTTTTATACTGTTAACTCACTAGACTGAATTATTGTTGAGATGGCTACCAATCCATTTCGTTAATTTCCTTTAAGAGTAAACATGAGTGAAATTTCATCAAAACCGATGGATCCGTTTTAAAAAAATTAGAAACTCTAATCATCATGGCCATATTTCTATTTTTATACTGTTAACTCACTAGACTGAATTATTGGTGAGATGGCTACCAATCCATTTCGTTAATTTCCTTTAAGAGTAAACATGAGTGAAATTTCATCAAAACCGATGGATCCGTTTTAAAAAAATTAGAAACTCTAATCATCATGGCCATATTTCTATTTATATACTGTTAACTCACTAGACTGAATTATTGGTGAGATGGCTACCAATCCATTTCGTTAATTTCCTTTAAGAGTAAACATGAGTGAAATTTCATCAAAACGGATGTATCCGTTTTAAAAAAAATTAGAAACTCTAAACATCATGGCCATATTTCTATTTATATACTGTTAACTCACTAGACTGAATTATTGGTGAGATGGCTACCAATCCATTTCGTTAATTTCCTTTAAGAGTAAACATGAGAGAAATTTCATCAAAACCGATGGATCCGTTTTAAAAAAAATTAGAAACTCTAAACATCATGGCCATATTTCTATTTATATACTGTTAACTCACTAGACTGAATTATTGGTGAGATGGCTACCAATCCATTTCGTTAATTTCCTTTAAGAGTAAACATGAGAGAAATTTCATCAAAACCGATGGATCCGTTTTAAAAAAAAATTAGAAAATCTAATCATCATGGCCATATTTCTATTTTTATACTGTTAACTCACTAGACTGAATTATTGGTGAGATGGCTACCAATCCATTTCGTTAATTTCCTTTAAGAGTAAACATGAGTGAAATTTCATCAAAACCGATGGATCCGTTTTAAAAAAATTAGAAACTCTAATCATCATGGCCATATTTCTATTTATATACTGTTAACTCACTAGACTGAATTATTGGTGAGATGGCTACCAATGCATTTCGTTAATTTCCTTTAAGAGTAAACATGAGTGAAATTTCATCAAAACGGATGTATCCGTTTTAAAAAAAATTAGAAACTCTAAACATCATGGCCATATTTCTATTTATATACTGTTAACTCACTAGACTGAATTATTGGTGAGATGGCTACCAATCCATTTCGTTAATTTCCTTTAAGAGTAAACATGAGAGAAATTTCATCAAAACCGATGGATCCGTTTTAAAAAAAATTAGAAACTCTAAACATCATGGCCATATTTCTATTTATATACTGTTAACTCACTAGACTGAATTATTGGTGAGATGGCTACCAATCCATTTCGTTAATTTCCTTTAAGAGTAAACATGAGAGAAATTTCATCAAAACCGATGGATCCGTTTTAAAAAAAAATTAGAAAATCTAATCATCATGGCCAATCTCTATTTTTATACTGTTAACTCACTAGACTGAATTATTGTTGAGATGGCTACCAATCCATTTCGTTAATTTCCTTTAAGAGTAAACATGAGAGAAATTTCATCAAAACCGATGGATCCGTTTTAAAAAAAATTAGAAAATCTAATCATCATGGCCAATCTCTATTTTTATACTGTTAACTCACTAGACTGAATTATTGGTGAGATGGCTACCAATCCATTTCGTTAATTTCCTTTAAGAGTAAACATGAGAGAAATTTCATCAAAACCGATGGATTCGTTTTAAAAAAAAATTAGAAAATCTAATCATCATGGCCAATCTCTATTTTTATACTGTTAACTCACTAGACTGAATTATTGTTGAGATGGCTACCAATCCATTTCGTTAATTTCCTTTAAGAGTAAACATGAGAGAAATTTCATCAAAACCGATGGATCCGTTTTAAAAAAAATTAGAAAATCTAAACATCATGGCCATATTTCTATTTTTATACTGTTAACTCACTAGACTGAATTATTGGTGAGATGGCTACCAATCCATTTCGTTAATTTCCTTTAAGAGTAAACATGAGAGAAATTTCATCAAAACCGATGGATCCGTTTTAAAAAAAATTAGAAAATCTAAACATCATGGCCATATTTCTATTTATATACTGTTAACTCACTAGACTGAATTATTGGTGAGATGGCTACCAATCCATTTCGTTAATTTCCTTTAAGAGTAAACATGAGAGAAATTTCATCAAAACCGATGGATCCGTTTTAAAAAAAAATTAGAAAATCTAATCATCATGGCCAATCTCTATTTTTATACTGTTAACTCACTAGACTGAATTATTGTTGAGATGGCTACCAATCCATTTCGTTAATTTCCTTTAAGAGTACACATGAGAGAATTTTCATCAAAACGGATGTATCCGTTTTAAAAAAAATTAGAAACTCTAAACGTCATGGCCATATTTCTATTTATATACTGTTAACTCACTAGACTGAATTATTGTTGAGATGGCTACCAATCCATTTCGTTAATTTCCTTTAAGAGTACACATGAGAGAAATTTCATCAAAACCGATGGATCCGTTTTAAAAAAAAATTAGAAAATCTAATCATCATGGCCAATCTCTATTTTTATACAGTTAACTCACTAGACTGAATTATTGTTGAGATGGCTACCAATCCATTTCGTTAATTTCCTTTAAGAGTACACATGAGAGAAATTTCATCAAAACCGATGGATCCGTTTTAAAAAAAAATTAGAAAATCTAAACATCATGGCCAATCTCTATTTTTATACTGTTAACTCACTAGACTGAATTATTGTTGAGATGGCTACCAATCCATTTCGTTAATTTCCTTTAAGAGTACACATGAGAGAAATTTCATCAAAACCGATGGATCCGTTTTAAAAAAAAATTAGAAAATCTAATCATCATGGCCAATCTCTATTTATATACTGTTAACTCACTAGACTGAATTATTGGTGAGATGGCTACCAATCCATTTCGTTAATTTCCTTTAAGAGTACACATGAGAGAAATTTCATCAAAACCGATGGATCCGTTTTAAAAAAAAATTAGAAAATCTAATCATCATGGCCAATCTCTATTTTTATACTGTTAACTCACTAGACTGAATTATTGTTGAGATGGCTACCAATCCATTTCGTTAATTTCCTTTAAGAGTACACATGAGAGAAATTTCATCAAAACCGATGGATCCGTTTTAAAAAAAAATTAGAAAATCTAATCATCATGGCCAATCTCTATTTTTATACTGTTAACTCACTAGACTGAATTATTGTTGAGATGGCTACCAATCCATTTCGTTAATTTCCTTTAAGAGTAAACTTTAGAGAAATTTCATCAAAACGGATGTATCCGTTTTAAAAAAAATTAGAAACTCTAAACATCATGGCCATATTTCTATTTATATACTGTTAACTCACTAGACTGAATTATTGGTGAGATGGCTACCAATCCATTTAGTTAATTTCCTTTAAGAGTAAACTTGAGAGAAATTTCATCAAAACCGATGTATCCGTTTTAAAAAAAATTAGAAACTCTAAACATCATGGCCATATTTCTATTTATATACTGTTAACTCACTAGACTGAATTATTGGTGAGATGGCTACCAATCCATTTAGTTAATTTCCTTTAAGAGTAAACTTGAGAGAAATTTCATCAAAACCGATGTATCCGTTTTAAAAAAAATTAGAAACTCTAAACATCATGGCCATATTTCTATTTATATACTGTTAACTCACTAGACTGAATTATTGGTGAGATGGCTACCAATCCATTTAGTTAATTTCCTTTAAGAGTAAACTTGAGAGAAATTTCATCAAAACCGATGTATCCGTTTTAAAAAAAATTAGAAACTCTAAACATCATGGCCATATTTCTATTTATATACTGTTAACTCACTAGACTGAATAATTGGTGAGATGGCTACCAATCCATTTCGTTAATTTCCTTTAAGAGTAAACTTGAGAGAAATTTCATCAAAACCGATGTATCCGTTTTAAAAAAAATTAGAAACTCTAAACATCATGGCCATATTTCTATTTATATACTGTTAACTCACTAGACTGAATTATTGGTGAGATGGCTACCAATCCATTTCGTTAATTTCCTTTGAGAGTAAACATGAGAGAAATTTCATCAAAACCGATGTATCCGTTTTAAAAAAAATTAGAAACTCTAAACATCATGGCCATATTTCTATTTATATACTGTTAACTCACTAGACTGAATTATTGGTGAGATGGCTACCAATCCATTTCGTTAATTTCCTTTAAGAGTAAACATGAGTGAAATTTCATCAAAACCGATGGATCCGTTTTAAAAAAATTAGAAACTCTAATCATCAAGGCCAATTTCTATTTTTATACTGTTAACTCACTAGACTGAATTATTGTTGAGATGGCTACCAATCCATTTCGTTAATTTCCTTTAAGAGTAAACATGAGAGAAATTTCAACAAAACCGATGGATCCGTTTTAAAAAAATTAGAAACTATAATCATCATGGCCAATTCCTATTTTTATACTGTTAACTCACTAGACTGAATTATTGTTGAGATGGCTACCAATCCATTTCGTTAATTTCCTTTAAGAGTAAACATGAGTGAAATTTCATCAAAACCGATGGATCCGTTTTAAAAAAATTAGAAACTATAATCATCATGGCCAATTCCTATTTTTATACTGTTAACTCACTAGACTGAATTATTGTTGAGATGGCTACCAATCCATTTCGTTAATTTCCTTTAAGAGTAAACATAAGAGAAATTTCATCAAAACCGATGGATCCGTTTTAAAAAAATTAGAAACTATAATCATCATGGCCAATTCCTATTTTTATACTGTTAACTCACTAGACTGAATTATTGTTGAGATGGCTACCAATCCATTTCGTTAATTTCCTTTAAGAGTAAACATGAGTGAAATTTCATCAAAACCGATGGATCCGTTTTAAAAAAATTAGAAACTCTAATCATCATGGCCATATTTCTATTTTTATACTGTTAACTCACTAGACTGAATTATTGTTGAGATGGCTACCAATCCATTTCGTTAATTTCCTTTAAGAGTAAACATGAGTGAAATTTCATCTAAACCGATGGATCCGTTTTAAAAAAATTAGAAACTCTAATCATCATGGCCATATTTCTATTTTTATACTGTTAACTCACTAGACTGAATTATTGTTGAGATGGCTACCAATCCATTTCGTTAATTTCCTTTAAGAGTAAACATGAGTGAAATTTCATCAAAACCGATGGATCCGTTTTAAAAAAATTAGAAACTCTAATCATCAAGGCCAATTTCTATTTTTATACTGTTAACTCACTAGACTGAATTATTGTTGAGATGGCTACCAATCCATTTCGTTAATTTCCTTTAAGAGTAAACATGAGTGAAATTTCATCAAAACCGATGGATCCGTTTTAAAAAAATTAGAAACTCTAAACATCATGGCCATATTTCTATTTTTATACTGTTAACTCACTAGACTGAATTATTGTTGAGATGGCTACCAATCCATTTCGTTAATTTCCTTTAAGAGTAAACATGAGAGAAATTTCATCAAAACCGATGGATCCGTTTTAAAAAAAAATTAGAAACTCTAAACATCATGGCCAATCTCTATTTTTATACTGTTAACTGACTAGACTGAATTATTGTTGAGATGGCTACCAATCCATTTCGTTAATTTCCTTTAAGAGTAAACATGAGAGAAATTTCATCAAAACCGATGGATCCGTTTTAAAAAAAAATTAGAAACTCTAAACATCATGGCCAATCTCTATTTTTATACTGTTAACTCACTAGACTGAATTATTGGTGAGATGGCTACCAATCCATTTCGTTAATTTCCTTTAAGAGTAAACATGAGAGAAATTTCATCAAAACGGATGTATCCGTTTTAAAAAAATTAGAAACTCTAATCATCATGGCCATATTTCTATTTTTATACTGTTAACTCACTAGACTGAATTATTGGTGAGATGGCTACCAATCCATTTCGTTAATTTCCTTTAAGAGTAAACATGAGAGAAATTTCATCAAAACCGATGGATCCGTTTTAAAAAAAAATTAGAAACTCTAAACATCATGGCCAATCTCTATTTTTATACTGTTAACTCACTAGACTGAATTATTGGTGAGATGGCTACCAATCCATTTCGTTAATTTCCTTTAAGAGTAAACATGAGAGAAATTTCATCAAAACGGATGTATCCGTTTTAAAAAAATTAGAAACTCTAATCATCATGGCCATATTTCTATTTTTATACTGTTAACTCACTAGACTGAATTATTGTTGAGATGGCTACCAATCCATTTCGTTAATTTCCTTTAAGAGTAAACATGAGTGAAATTTCATCAAAACCGATGGATCCGTTTTAAAAAAATTAGAAACTCTAATCATCATGGCCATATTTCTATTTTTATACTGTTAACTCACTAGACTGAATTATTGGTGAGATGGCTACCAATCCATTTCGTTAATTTCCTTTAAGAGTAAACATGAGTGAAATTTCATCAAAACCGATGGATCCGTTTTAAAAAAATTAGAAACTCTAATCATCATGGCCATATTTCTATTTATATACTGTTAACTCACTAGACTGAATTATTGGTGAGATGGCTACCAATCCATTTCGTTAATTTCCTTTAAGAGTAAACATGAGTGAAATTTCATCAAAACCGATGGATCCGTTTTAAAAAAATTAGAAACTCTAATCATCATGGCCATATTTCTATTTATATACTGTTAACTCACTAGACTGAATTATTGGTGAGATGGCTACCAATCCATTTCGTTAATTTCCTTTAAGAGTAAACATGAGTGAAATTTCATCAAAACCGATGGATCCGTTTTAAAAAAATTAGAAACTCTAAACATCATGGCCAATCTCTATTTTTATACTGTTAACTCACTAGACTGAATTATTGTTGAGATGGCTACCAATCCATTTCGTTAATTTCCTTTAAGAGTAAACATGAGAGAAATTTCATCAAAACCGATGGATCCGTTTTAAAAAAAATTAGAAACTCTAAACATCATGGCCATATTTCTATTTTTATACTGTTAACTCACTAGACTGAATTATTGTTGAGATGGCTACCAATCCATTTCGTTAATTTCCTTTAAGAGTAAACATGAGAGAAATTTCATCAAAACCGATGGATCCGTTTTAAAAAAAAAATTAGAAACTCTAAACATCATGGCCAATCTCTATTTTTATACTGTTAACTCACTAGACTGAATTATTGTTGAGATGGCTACCAATCCATTTCGTTAATTTCCTTTAAGAGTAAACATGAGTGAAATTTCATCAAAACCGATGTATCCGTTTTAAAAAAAATTAGAAACTCTAAACATCATGGCCATATTTCTATTTATATACTGTTAACTCACTAGACTGAATTATTGGTGAGATGGCTACCAATCCATTTCGTTAATTTCCTTTAAGAGTAAACATGAGTGAAATTTCATCAAAACCGATGGATCCGTTTTAAAAAAATTAGAAACTCTAAACATCATGGCCAATCTCTATTTTTATACTGTTAACTCACTAGACTGAATTATTGTTGAGATGGCTACCAATCCATTTCGTTAATTTCCTTTAAGAGTAAACATGAGAGAAATTTCATCAAAACCGATGGATCCGTTTTAAAAAAATTAGAAACTCTAAACATCATGGCCAATCTCTATTTTTATACTGTTAACTCACTAGACTGAATTATTGTTGAGATGGCTACCAATCCATTTCGTTAATTTCCTTTAAGAGTAAACATGAGTGAAATTTCATCAAAACTGATGGATCCGTTTTAAAAAAATTAGAAACTCTAAACATCATGGCCAATCTCTATTTTTATACTGTTAACTCACTAGACTGAATTATTGTTGAGATGGCTACCAATCCATTTCGTTAATTTCCTTTAAGAGTAAACATGAGAGAATTTCATCAAAACCGATGGATCCGTTTTAAAAAAAATTAGAAACTCTAAACATCATGGCCAATCTCTATTTTTATACTGTTAACTCACTAGACTGAATTATTGTTGAGATGGCTACCAATCCATTTCGTTAATTTCCTTTAAGAGTAAACATGAGAGAAATTTCATCAAAACCGATGGATCCGTTTAAAAAAAAAATTAGAAACTCTAAACATCATGGCCAATCTCTATTTTTATACTGTTAACTCACTAGACTGAATTATTGTTGAGATGGCTACCAATCCATTTCGTTAATTTCCTTTAAGAGTAAACATGAGTGAAATTTCATCAAAACCGATGGATCCGTTTTAAAAAAATTAGAAACTCTAAACATCATGGCCAATCTCTATTTATATACTGTTAACTCACTAGACTGAATTATTGGTGAGATGGCTACCAATCCATTTCGTTAATTTCCTTTAAGAGTAAACATGAGTGAAATTTCATCAAAACCGATGGATCCGTTTTAAAAAAATTAGAAACTCTAAACATCATGGCCAATCTCTATTTTTATACTGTTAACTCACTAGACTGAATTATTTTTGAGATGGCTACCAATCCATTTTGTTAATTTCCTTTAAGAGTAAACATGAGTGAAATTTCATCAAAACCGATGGAACTGTTTATTTTTTAAATTCCAAACTAAAATCATCACGGCTGATTTCTATTTGCATACCGGTACTAACTCACTAAGCAGTATTTGTGGAAAGATAGCGACCAATAGATTCTCTTTGGGTCCTTAGCGACTAAACTTGAGTGACAAAACATCGTTGTCGAGTTGTTAGGGATATATGTTTTGAGATTATTTATTTAACAAAAAATGGATTTCGGAATGATGTACATCGTATGTCCAATTGTTTACAGCCCAAACACGTGGAACGATCTTAATCTAATTTGGTTTTGGCCACATCTCGTGTTGTTTTTCAATTTTTTTTTAATAACTCAAAAATTGAGGGTTGCTGCCGTAAGAAAAAAACAACACATACTATTTCCTAATAATCGGCTCTAAAACTCCAAAGAAAATGTATTGTTCTCCATATCTCAAAAAAAAATACCAATTCACGAGATAACGATTTAAAAAACCAAAAAATCGGTAATGGCGTTGTTATAAAAAAAACACGTAAATTCTTAAAATCGGATCTATCAATTTCGTTAAAATGAAAGTGATATGAAGTGATATGAGAAGTTATAGTTTAGTTATTGTAGCGGATGCATCACTGAAGATGCCCACTTTGTCATTGACACATGTTTGAATCAATAAATGTACTAATTAATTGTGATAATTTGACTTCAAGTTTTATTTTATGAAATGCGAAGATTAATGACCCAAACCTGTGTGTAAATTTGCAAGTAAACAATTAACATTACGGTTCAGGAATTATTGTCAATAAACCACAAAATAAAATTGACTCCTGTCATTAAAAGTTCGATTTTAACCAAATAAGTTGAGGACGTGTTCACAACACATACAAAGCAAGTTTAAAGCCCTGTTTAAATACATCAATAATACAGGATAATAAACAAACAGAACACAATTCTCATAAAAAATACGCCTAAGTATCAGACGCGTTTCAACGACAAGGTCGTCCTCTTCAGTGATACACGAGCTACACCAATTAAACTATAACATAATAAGTCATGCTCAACATTTAATATACATCAATAATGTTTCAAAGATGGACTCAATGGTACATTTTCATATTTTGACTAATACATATTTTTTAATTAATTTTAAAATGAAAAAAGCGAGAAGTGAAATAAGCGACGATAATCCATAAATGGAATGTATGAAATAAGTGTCCATACTATCCTCTGTATACCTGCGCTTAGGAGGTCAACAACCGCCCCGGTCAATTTCCAATCAAAACAATTAATCTGGTTCCAATTTCTACCCCTAACTCCATCACTTTGTCATTATATCTGTTCTAACTTTCCTTGTGCAAGGATCGACCCTGTACATTTTTGAGGTATCAAAGATGTAAAAAGAATATATTATTTATTTTAACTTGTATGAGTTAATCTTGTCTTAATAATTGTTGACAGCTGTTTCGTCTATTTGTCAAGCATCTTCAGAACTTAAAATTCACTCAAAAACACTTTCGATAAACTACAAAAGTACTTAGATAGAATTAGAGTACAACCAAAAAACACCATTCACACAGTAAAACAGTTAATTAAAATAACTTTGTCAGGTACACATTTAATGACAGAGTAGAAAGTCAGATGAGCTAGCAACCAGCAAAGTGGAGAATCTGGCTGGTTTGAGGGGTAGGCTTGGTTGAATGGGAGTGTGAATGGATAAATTTAGGTGTTCTATTTCAATTTGTATTTATATTTTTAGAAGGGGTTTTTTTTTAATTTTCGTTATGTTTATTTTAAATCAATGTTGATATTGTTTGTTTTTGTTTTTTTCATTGTATACTATGAATTTAGTATCAACTGTTTTCGTTATAACTTGTCTGTTGTATTGAAAGTTCGTTTAAATTATTATGTAACAAATTGTAATTTTGTTTTGTTTTCTATAAAATTCCTTGTATTTTGTTAATGTTTTATGTTGTATTATATACTCGTTTTGATTAGATGTGTTCCTAACTTTGCTTCTAAAATTAGCCAATAAATAAATATCCAAACCCAAATCCATTTCGAACCTCCTGAGCGTTTACTACACAGGGGAAAGAAATGTGTACCCTTATTTAACTTGTACCGTTCTTGCAACAATATTACTTGTGGTGAAGGGCTGCTTTTATCAGGCCACGTTTTTAAAAATTTTGACCTAAGGGAGTGAAAGGGTAAGTCAAAAATTTCAAATAAGACGTGATGTCATAGGATCCCCTATGAAGATTACGTTTTGTGGCCTCCCTATGTCATCTGTTATTGCGAGGTGGAGGAGGGGATGAAGAGCAGATCTACACGTTTCCTCGCTATAAGGGTCGGCACGGTTTTTGACTGATGGTTTGGAAAGCGATGGGTTAAGCGAGGGGAGGAGTGCGGCTACTTTCCTAAAAACATTGGTAGAACTGAACATATCGGTTATTTACAACGGAGTACTGAACAAACTAGAAGTTCTATCAAAAATATTTTCGAATACATTTTTAAAATCAACTAATTTGCTACAACTTTCTCGCTGGAAGTTTGTTTCTACAACAAAAATCAAAAACGTTCTCGCTTACTGACTATTTCATGTCATTTTGTTTCAACTTTCTAATATTTTTCATTATTAAAAATTACACATAATTTTAAAACTAAAAATATATTTATACCGTTGTATGCGGAAATTCATGCAGAAAAGGCGTATATAGGTTTCATTGTAGTTTTATTATTCTCAAGATGTCTAGGAACGTGTAAACGACAACGCGCTCACCGCTCTGGATTACTCGGTTTTGGCCTGATGCGCGGACCGCTGGCGCTGGTTCGCTGTTTCAGAATGGCTAGTAGCGCCGATTCATCGGTCAAGATCTGTGTATAGAACGGACAACGGATTGTTACAGCTGACCAGCAACAGGATGCTATAGCAATGAGGGAGAATGGTAGAATGTGTTCATCATCCGAACACATAGGATGGAACAGCATATGTCTACGGCTGTATAATTAGAAGGGAGCATAAATATCCTTAATATGCAAACTTTGGATGTCGAGAAACCACCAGTTTTAACATAACCTTACCTGAGGATGCGAGATTGTCTTCATGATGTCCATATGATACCCTGGTTATTCATATAATGACAACAAATATTTAACCAAACCAAACTAAGTGAAGAAGACCCAAGGAGTAAAATAAACATGGAAGTGGGAGATGAGGGTCTAATCTTAACTAGAAGTTCTAAGGATATCAACTGAACCAGAACATTCTGCGATGAATGAGATTAGAATATTGAATCGCTTGCTACATTACCTCTGATTGTACAATCCTTACACGAAGAGGGTTAGGATATTTGGAGCACCTACTTAGGTTTCACGAGAAGAGCTAATCTGAAAGATTAAAACTCGTTCAAGGTACTAATCTCTTGGATTAGAAGTTTAGTTGCACAATAGGCTCTAAGAAGTAGTACCGCCATGTGTCACTTTCCTCCTAACCCCTTTTTTTAAATCTAAATATACGGTCATGTGATACATAATTTTAAGGTTTGTTAAAAAAGAACTAATTTTTCAAAACTCTATCCAACGATTTGGTTGAAATTTTAGTTGCTTTTAATCAAACACGAATTACGCATAAGATGAGTGAATGACGCAAGCTTAGACTCTATTTAAATTTGTAAATTGCATTATATTAAAACTTGAACTAACAATATTACTAAATATTACAGGAACAATAAACATCCCAAGGTTAAAACCTGTTTTGGACGTTAAACTAAAACAAAATTCGAAGAAAGGGCTGACCGAATTCCACTGACACTCGTATAATACTTTTTCATTGTAGTGTAACGGCTTCATTGCTTTAAAGAAAAGGAACGTTATACAATATATCATTCTCACAACAAATATGAAATCAACACATACAAAAAATACACACTTATGACCAAGAGATAAAAAGTCACTGGATGACAAAATAGCACTTTACATCGTTACTTTCTAGCTGTTATTTTCTTAATTATTTTTAAAACTTATTTGTATTTTAGCAATATCTAATAATGTCCGGTAAACCATTAAAAAATTTCAGTGTCAAGTACGAATAGAAACTTTGTTAACTGTTAATTTTGGCTTAGGAAAATTATTAACTTGAATGTGTTTCTAAGCATTAAAGTAACTCACAAAAACATAGAAATGGACACTCTACCATAACAACTCATATCCAATAATAAATATAGAGAAAAGCGCGTTAAAAAAGAAAATTAAAATTTTCACTTTCATATAAATCAGAAAATCGTTACGAATATTATATCTGGTTAATATTTACTGAGAAAGCTTCGTTTGCGTCATTAATTGGAAAGTCATAAACTGGCCGCATCAACTATATCTATCCAATACAATGTGTAATTATATAAATAACCTTTACTTTTAAGTTTTAGCGCTGTTTATTTGGCAACTCTTACACAATCACGACCTATGACATGCCCACCAACAATGTTCTACGATGTAATCATTTTGGCAAATCTAGGTTTCCTCATCTTGAAGTAAATTTATTTCGTAAAATGTAATTTTGAGAGAAAGTTTGTCTGAAGTTCAAAACTAGTTGTTGGAGAGAAAGTAATTACAACGAGAGTAGAGCAAGCTAACCACATTCTTTACGTCTTTAAAGTTGGCATAATTGTTTACTTGCCCTGTATTGTAGAAGTACTTCAACAAGCTAATTACAATAGTTTTCAATAAGTATAAGATTTATGAATCCCTGACCGATAACAACAATAGGCTCTATTTTTTGGACATATATATAATCTGAGTACTGTATGTATACAGGGTGGTTTTAATGTCCCTTCCCTAGCCCTCAAATTTTGCACATTTTATATCAATTGCTGTAAAAACATATACTACCCTAAATTAATAAATTCTAAAATCACAAATGTTAGTGGGTCACTCTAGGTTCAAAATGTAGAATTTAAAGTCAAAAATCTTAAAGCGAAGTTTAACACTATCTTCTTTTCTAAAAACTGTGGTTGAATCAAAATTTAAAAGAGTTTTATCGTTATAGATATATCACTTGATTTAAGGTTTGTGACAGACTTGAAAGTTGTAATTTAAAGACGAGCATTTAGTTTAACACCGTATTTTTTTCTTCTAACAAAATTAAAAGAAACCGAAACATTGAAAAATGTTTTACTGTTTTCAATATATTCTAACCTAAAGCTACTGACACTTCGAAAACGGTAAAACCACTTTCAGGCTTGATTCAATCACTATTAGAAAAAAAATATATAGTGTTAAACGGCAAGTCGTATAACCTTCTTCCCATTACAACTTTCAAGTCGACTTCTAAATCTTAAAGCTACTGACATCTCAAAAACTGTAAAACCTATTTCAATTTTAATTCAACCACAATTTTAAGAACAAAATACAGCGTCAAACGATATATAAGCACGACCACCTTCGCATTACGATATTTTGAAGTTGTCTCATACATCTTGGACCTAGAGGGGGATCCCTTAAAATTCCCAAACAGTTATAAAGTTAGTGTTTTTATATTTATAATGGGTAGTATTGGTTAAACACCAATCTGATATAAAATGTCCAAAAATAGTAATGCGGGGAGAAGGGACTTTAAAACCACCCTGTACACGACGTTTCGAGAGCATTGATCAATTCTCGTTATCAAGTAAACAAACTATAACGTAGAGAAACTTGGAAAGGGGACAAAATAGTATAGACTATTCTGAAAACATTAACAAGTAAACTAGTTAAAATAGAGCCGATATTATACATTTTTTTAAAAATATTTCGGGTATATACAAATTTGCAGATTTGAATTCTGTATGTGATGGTACCAACCCCACATCTTTACAATGACAAATAGCGAAGTTATTTCAAAAAATTGTAATTTTGATCCCCAGGCCCAAAAAAAAGGTGATGAAATCCGGCTGGACCGAGGTAGCGTGTAGGGATTATGAAGGGCCGAGACATAGAAGCGAGTTGAGACTTTTTAATATGTAACATCTACGCACTTGTTACGGCCTAACCGATCTCAATAAACTAGTGATATTCACAATTAGAAGATTCAGAAAATCTGTTTGAAATAAACTTACCCTACTGGGTAAGACCCTCTGATATACCCGTACCTTTCCTACATGGTACAAAAATCTTACTTTTGGGCATTACCTTCAGAGGGTAAAACAACTTGTATTGCACGATAGGTCTGGCTAAGTACAACGATGGCGACCATGAACTTGTCTCATCGAGCTCTTTAAAATGATGAACCCATGACTTCCATCACATGACCACATTTGTAGACTTACCTACTGCTCCCCCACCACTTGAATTATAAAATTGAAAAACATGGGCTACTAGAAGCAGCCCCTGACTACAAAGAAGATTGCCGCAAATCGGGTATAGCTATCTTAATTAAAAACAAAGTTGAAGGGGGGTGCGAGTTTCCACTGAACAAATCAATTATAAGATATTCTACAAATTAATAAGGATTTTAAACGAACCCATAAAAATACCCAGTTCGATCTTACAGGCCAGCAATCAAAACTTAATCAATCAATAGAACACAAAACAAAGCTACACTTTCAAACACGTCTTGATTTTGCTTTTTTCGCTCCGTCACATAACCTAGAACTTCCTTAAACTAAATAATTACACCTCAATTACTTTTAGAGATTAATATTTCTTACAGGACACGGTTCCTGTCAAGGATCGTGATGGACAAAGTCGAGGACATTCATCAGTTTGATTTACCGGTACAAAGATATAATTACCTTAAAACAATGAAAGGAGTCTCTAAGGTATATAAGATAAGGACATCAATGTTGTGGAGTGTCAGTGGGGAATCTTCTTTGTCAACATGTTCACAACGGTAAGCACATTTAGAAAAAATATTTTATTTTATTTGTATTTTAAAATATAAATGTATTTCTTCGTTAATAGAATTAAAAATATATACATTATAGATTATGAATCAGAAAAAAAAACTTTATGTTGGGAATAGAAAACTGCGAAGATGAGAAATTTGAACACAAGCTTTGCTTACATAGCTCCTTGGCTGAACAGTAAAGTTTCACGGCAAATTTTAAAAATAGGGGATTCGGACAGAGCAGTGGGGCAATGAACCGTGAAATTTTAAGAATTTTTTGTAGACGAAAAAAAATGGTTTGAAAATCAATACGAAAAAATCTCAGCGTATTATCTTGGGTTACTCTTGAATGTTAAACAAAGTAGATTTAAATAACTTTCCGAGACTTACAGTTTGATGATGACATTTTGGACAATGTATCAAAGTAAAGGATCTTGGACTGCCCATTGATAGTAGACTGACATAGTGACAAGATGAATTATATTTAAAAATTACGTGATTTTTTACAGTTTCACGTCATACTGCTCCTGGTACCGTTACTGATAATCACTTCCTGTGACACCGTGTCAGTGACGTGTGGCTAAAACTAACAGACATCACCGTACACACGGTTTTACATTCGACTTGAAAATAAATGCCCATATTACGCCCTATTATAAAACACTCAACAATTTAAAATTTAACTACCTACATCCCTACCGCATTCTTAAAATTATAGTTTTACAAACTGGAGTGCCTGCATGGCAGAAACGTATATCTCCTCATAGGAAATAAGTGCAATGACCACAAGGAGGCTCCACTACTCTTGATATACCTCCGTACCGTACTGTAATGTATAATAAATCTTTTACTGTGTCCGCTTGTCCTTTGTGGAATTCACTTCCGAGATACAATTAAAACAATTAACTGCCGCGTCCGATTTTCAAAAAGTCTTATTTTATGGATAAAATGGAGAATGTATCCCAGCTATTATGAGGTGTGATTAAGAACCTTGTCTAACTATATTATTTGTATGAATGAATAACCAAAGTAAACAATTAATTATATTATTATTGTATTAATATATTGTGTGAGTGCTTGTTTTATTTTTCATATAATTTGGTTATTGTAATTTTCCTTTCCTTTTATTCTTACTATTAGTAAATCTATGTAGCCTACTTCTAATTGTATTTTTATAGTGTAAAGTAGTTGTTGGGGTTAAGTAGAAGAGAGAACTAACCTCTCCCTTAATAAAGACAATTCTATTCTATTCCCTTTTCATTTGGAATTAACCATATGTATCCATAATCCGTGTAATGTTGAAAATTTTATTTTTTTAATTTTGTGTATTTGTAATTCATATGATGCAATTTTATTTACTTAAGTTTATTGTTTTATTAGATTATTTGTTTTTATTAAGAATGAGGAGTAAAAATAATTGTTATTAAACTAGTATTCCTTTTCGTAAGAAAAAACTTTACCACACAAGTAATTTACAGACAATAACCTAACCTAACCTAAACCCACTTAGTAGAGCGACACTTGTAGAAAGTTAAATTATCTAAGTTTTTAACAATTCCTTGGCGTCAGTACTATTTCTTTTTTACATAAATGAGTTAGGGTATTAGTTAACATACAATAAAAACTAAACAAAAAAGACAGAAATAAAATAATAGACATCCATAATTTTGAATTATATGCAATAAGGTGAATAGTAAATTTCTGTATGCAACGGAAGGAGAATGGTCTACGATTGAGGTTTGTACTTAAACTATCCAAATATTTTATTGAAAAAAAAAAAAAAAAAAAAAAAAAAACCCTGAGCGTCAAGTAAAGATACAATAAAATTAGGGTTTTCGGAAAAATTCAGACGTTATCAAATAGCAGACCAGTATTTATATGGATGAGTAACTAACTTGACCAGCAATATAGTTACAAATGTTAAATGTAACATCAATTCTATAACACGCTGTCCTGAGTTGAAACAAATAAATAAAAGTGTAATTCCACACGGGCGAAATCCAGGCCAATTACGGACATACATACAAAGCCCGATTTGTTAAATACTGTATGTAAAATTCATACATAAATAACTTCTACCTTAAATAATATACCTTTCAATATTTTTAAGTGGAAAAGAGGACTCGATGGTCCTAACTTTGTCCTTATATAATTATACCTTTCAATAGTTTTTAATGCAAAAGAGGACTCGATGGTCCTAACTTCTCACTTATATTACATACCTTTCAATATTATTAAATGCAAAAGAGGACTCGATGGTCCTAACTTCTCACTTATATTACATACCTTTCAATATTTTTAAATGCAAAAGAGGACTCGATGGTCCTAACTTCTCACTTATATTACATACCTTTCAACATTTGAAATATAAAAGAGGACTCGATGGTCCTAACTTCTCACTTATATTACATACCTTTCAACATTTGAAATAAAAAAAAAGACTAGACTGTCCTAACTTCTCACTTATATTACATACCTTTCAACATTTGAAATAGAAAAGAGGACTCGATGGTCCTAACTTCTCACTTATATTACATAACTTTCGACATTTGAAATAGAAAAAAGTACTCGACGGTCCTAACTTCTCACTTATATTACAATACCTTTCAACATTTGAAATAGAAAAGAGGACTCGATGGTCCTAACTTCGCATTTATCTATCTCTTTGAATATGTTAAAATGGAAGAGAATACCAGAAAACATTTAACTTTCCCCTCTTAATTGCAAGAAACATTTGTGCAGGCATAATTCAATTTAATTTCTTTATCTATCCAGGATTTGCCTCCATTTAAAGTCTAGATGAACGCGGAAAAGAAAGTTCACGTAATTTAATTACCATTCAAATGAGATGTAATTGAAATGACACTTAACATTCCTTGCATTCATTTATAGAAGGGCTGCAATTACAAATTATCTTAATATTTCATATCCTTAAAGAAAATCATCTATTACGATAGATCTTTTGAAATATCCAGATTTGATATATTTACTTTCTTTTAATGACTTCTATATATAAAACAAACCCTAAAATAGAATTAATAAAATAAAACATTTAAAAAACAAATAATAAATCAATCGTAACAAAGGAGCAAACATTGTCTCTCTGGCCCATCTCGGCACACACCAAATCAAGAGCACAAACCGTAGGTCCTTTGCAATAATGTATGATGTTAATACATAAAAACTTCCATCACTTTCATTATATAACATAATTAATCATATTATTAATAAACTACAAATTAATTAAACTAATAAAATATATAAATCACACATTGAACAAACTTATCTTTATAACTGGTACATTCCTTCTTCGTAATCTTGTCATTTTTCTGCACAACTCACAGCAAATAAATGAATCTCTTGAGGGTATTGTAAATTGATATTATCAAGTAACTTCAGTACAATATGCGTCCGCAAATCCACTATGAAACACGAATTTCCAACAGTCCGTGTAAATGTTAAAAACATCTTTCCACCGAACTGTCGAGATAGTTTTAAAAAACAAAGTAAAGCTATGACCAACCACAACAATGAAACAGTTGAACAATGCGACGCTCCATATTCATTATTAAATATTCTGGCAATCTTACAGATTTTAGACACATGTGCAATGGAAAATATTGAAAAACTACAGTTTATAATTCTCAAAATAGATTTTTTTTAATACTTCCGTTTAAAGTAATGTGTTTTTTTTTTATCCTAGGCATACATATATATAATTATTAATATTTAAAATTTAAATAACAATGCAAACTGCTCTATGAATAATTTTTTATCCTGGTTCAACGTATCTTTAAGATAAATCATTGATATAATGACTGTTTCATAACACTAATATAACTACAAATTGTAAATTTATTAATGTACCAATTATCAAAAATAGGGAGACGAAATTCTGTACGTCTCGGTTTTAATTCTAAAAAACAGCTGTCAAGCAAGTTTAAACACAACACAATAACAAAAAACATCTTTTAGATTGACTGATTTCAAATCATTTTTATCAATTTTTGATGATAGCGTGAGACAATGTTTTCAGAAATACCTGAAATCAAAACCTAAGTTTCTTAAACAACCCACCTACACATTTTCATACGCATATTAAATGTTCTAATTAAAGAAACGCATATTAAATGTTCTAAGTAAAGAAACTTTTATTGTTTTAAAAAAAAAACATTAAAAAATCTAAACGTCGTTCTAAACCAAAGTTCGTATATTTTAACGCTTGGAACACAAATTAAAATTGTATGACCTTTTTTTTAAATCCTTGTGCGTCCATTATTGAAAAGGTTAGATGTATTCTGAAATAAACAGGTGATATAGCAATACATTTTTATCTATTTTTAGGTAGAAAGGAGATTAAATTTTTTGTAGAAGCGCATTTTGAACTGTCGTGGGCCCATTTTTGAACACCATAAAAAAACCATTTGCTTTACTACATAAACGTATATTAAACACAAAAATGTTAAAAATTCAACAGGATATTTTAGATAATTAAATACCCTTTGAAATGTCTTAAAGTTCATAGATCTTAAGAATCTAAACTTAGGTGCAATATATTTTAACTTGATTTTGATTCAACAAAGAACAGAAGTTAATTATATAACAATAAATAAATAAATTCAGTAGTACAACACCCATGAAGAGTCTAAACGGCTTTTGTGTAGGGTAATGTGAAATAAAATAGAGTTCCTTCGCCTTAATTCTATACTTCGAAACCGAAATAACTAGTCATAGCTGCCCAACTAACTCGCGATGGTGGGTCAACACCGCAACTTATCTTGGACCCACACGATGATTTATACGGAGAATTTTCAAACAACCAGGAGGCTCGTTACTTGACCACCGGCTCATAGCGTTCTAATAAAACTCTCTAAGCACCTCATCTCCTGACCAAATATTACAGAAGGTGTAACGAGGATCATAAAGACCGATCTGACATTGCCAATTGATCGTGAGTCACCCGATCACATATTTTCAACACAATTCTCTATCCATTCAAAGAGAAAGTTTATTGGTTTTCCCCCAAAAATAGAAACTGTTAGTAAAAGTGCCTTACACAAGTAAACTCGCGAATTCTTCCTTAATAAAAACAAACAAAAACCGAGTAGATGGGTACCATTATGGTACTTTCCCAGCCCCAACATACAAGTAGATCCTCTGATATAATGACTAAAATTGTCGTCCAAGTGATTTACCCAGTAAAGTAAAACAATTGTTACACAGGGTTCCTGAACCTCGTAATTAGCCTTGCGGGATGTGTATCTATTAAAACGTTTCCACTCCCTTAGTATCTGTACTCGCTACTAGAATTGAAATCTGCAAATTGTTATTTAAATAATTGTGTTATAAGTTGAATAACATACGAGATATGAACAAAAGACTGTTTAAAATGGCCCCAAATTAGATATTTTCAATTGGATGTTCTGAATTTCTATAGGGTTTTAATACGAGCACAATATAGGAAATGTAATGTTCCTATATTATATTATGTGGCGGCTATCGTACAGACGACAACGGACGGAGTGTTAATAAGTTGTTTTGTTTTAACGTGCTTTTTAAAACTCATTCTTCTTACTTTTTATCTAAATACATAGAAATATAAAACAGATATCAAGAGTCTAGCAAAGTATTTAAGTATAAATAGAAAGATATAAAACATATCAACAGTATAGCAAAGTATTTAAGTATAAATAGAAATATACAAAACATATCAAGAGTATAGCAAAGTATTTAAGTATAAATAGAAATATATAAAACATATCAAGAGAATAGCAAAGTATTTAAGTATAAATAGAAATATATAAAACATATCAAGAGTATAGCAAAGTATTTAAGTATAAATAGAAATATATAATACATATCAAGAGTATAGCAAAGTATTTAAGTATAAATAGAAATATACAAAACATATCAAGAGTATAGCAAAGTATTTAAGTATAAATAGAAATATACAAAACATATCCCGAGTATAGCAAAGTATTTAAGTATAAATAGAAATATACAAAACATATCAAGAGTATAGCAAAGTATTTAAGTATAAATAGAAATATATAAAACATATCCCGAGTATAGCAAAGTATTTAAGTATAAATAGAAATATATAAAACATATCAAGAGTATAGCAAAGTATTTAAGTATAAATAGAAATATACAAAACATATCAAGAGTATAGCAAAGTATTTAAGTATAAATAGAAATATACAAAACATATCAAGAGTATAGCAAAGTATATTTCAATTCATAAGTTAAAACGAGTATACCGATACTAAAATGTATCGATATGTATCAAACTATCTCGAAATATATGGTAGTGAGCAAATAAATTGTAATACATCAAAAATATGGAAATATATAACTAACATATCGAGATATATAACATTATCAACGGGATATTGAATTGTCACCCGACTTACTTCAGTGAGAATCATTTCATCTTTCTGTGACGACAGGAAGTGGGATAAATTAAATAATATTTTTTTAAAAAGGCGGGAAAATTTTTTTTTCCAATAAAATTACTTACAGTATTCAATTTCCTAGGTAACACTCCTTTGCATTATGTTTCTCTTAGTTTATTCTTACCTGTAACATAAATCAAAAATCTGATTAATAACAATTTACTTCAACAATAAATAATAAATTATAATATGTAAATGTACAGAGTCTCTGATATAATGGTTATATAGGTGCAATACTAGGTGGTTACTTATAATTTAGTTATTGTAGCTCATGTATCACTGAGGATGGCGACTTTGTCGTTGAAACGCGTTTGATTAAGTAGAGGTAATTTTGTGAGATCTTGTGTTCGAGTTTTATTCTATATAAAAATCAAAATTTATCTCTGGTAGTTGCCTATTCTGGAAGGTTTGAAATTTAATAATTTAGGTTTATTGTAATATCCAATTTTAAACAATTAGTTGCAAACCAGCCTGAAAGTTCAAACATAGTGTTTTAAGTTAGGGTCAGAATTTTAAATATATAAACATATTTTTTCCAAAATCCTGTTCACTTTCAAATTTTCTTTGATAAACCGAAATCATATTTCTGGTAACAATTGGTTTTGCCCGTTATAATTTAATGTTTGGGATGGGTGTATAACAAAGAATGTGTTTGTACCATTGTCAGTTAACTAGCTACAACACGCAGAAGTTTATTACACGTGTTATTTCTTACAATTACTTACTTTGAAAAATGAAATTCGACAAATCTAAATTCAAGGTGTGGTAGTTATTTTGAAAATATACTTAATAAAGCCTTTATTTTTAGTATACTGTAAAAAGTTTAAAAAGAATTGTGTAACTTATCTGCACTCAATTTCTCATTTAATTTCAGTTATAAAATTCTGTTTAAACGCGAATAAAACAATTGATGGAAACCAAAACGTTTTGCACAGATGTTTATATATTTTAAATTATTATGTGAGAAATCCTCTGACAAATTTTGTACATGTAATTCAAAGACTATAGTATAAAGATAGAAGATGTTGATAATTATTTCGTGGGCAAATACAATATATTTATTTCAGTTCTCACAAATTATTTAGGTATATATAGTGCTTGGGTTAGCGGCGATCGCAGCAGCGGAGACTTCTGTCAAGAAGCCGGAGAAAAGAGGATTATCTTCAGGACAGACTCTTGCAGCGTAAGTAACATAACCTCTAAACTAAATACAGCTGTTGAGTGACGTCATAAGGTGTATTACGTTGTAAAGTTAACGATTTTGTTTTTTATACTTTTCCACATATTCATAATGTAGTGACAGTTATGTGATGAGATGTTTCAACGGATTTATCTGTTTTTGAGATGGGTTTTTAGAAAGTCTTTGCAAAACGGATCGACAGATTTTAATCAAATTTAATAAATTCTAACGATTTTGATCAAATTCCGCTTACGTGTAACTTCTAATGTCACAATGAAAACATAATGGTTGACATCTCTTCAAAAATTCCGTTCCGTAAATTATCGGCAAAAAACAAAGGAGCTTTTAAAATACTTAATTTCTCAAAATTGGCTCTAACAATTTCATTAAAATTTTCATGAAATTTGATAATGAAAGACCCAGACCTATGTAAAAAATCGCAAGAAAAATAATATGTTACGGTTCACGAATTTTCAGCAAAAACACAAAATGAATATTAGCAAAACACAAAATGAATATTAGCAAAACACAAAATGAATATTAGCAAAAACACAAAATGAATATTAGCAAAAACACAAAATGAACGTATACCTCCATCATTAAAAACTGGATCTATACAAATACAACTTACATTGAGGACGTCTCTATGGCAGAAACAAAACAAATGTTGACTATAATTTCAATATAGAAATATATTTTTAAAGACTGTGTCCACGGTTTATTGTCACTTTTTTATTAACAACTACCGACAATATATTCTTAACGACGATTACCTTTATGGGCCAGTGAGAAAGTTTCTGCGATATTTCTACATCATTTATTTTTTGGGAGTTTAGACAGGTTGATGTTTATAACTTTGTAGAAGGGTATTTTTTTATAGTTTATAAGTTGGTTCCAAAATAGTCTTTATTAGTTTAAGAATATCTCTGAACAATGGTTATTATGTTTTATAAAAATAAAAACAGTAAATTCGACAATAACAAGCATAATAATTAGAGTAATGTCTGTCAAAATATCATACTTTGTGAAGCTAAGAAATTTAAATGTTAATCTCACATTTCTAGAGGTTATTTACAATAGCAATTATTTGTAAAGATGCAACAATATATGTTTATAATAGACACGACAATCATTGACACGTATTCCAGAGGGCAAACTCATGTTTCATTAAGGGGCTCCGGACCACATACAATTAGTTGATTTTTTTTTTCATTATGTTTTTTAGTGCCTATTATTGGCCTTTTATTTAGCTTTAAAACAAGCCTAAATTTATTATTATATCTCAACTCTAAGTGGGTGAAAATACATGCTAACTCTAATGGGGCTGGTAATGCATTAAATATGTAAGTAAAACTTTAAACATGTTTTTCCGGAAAGCATAATATATATTTTATTCACAAAAGGAACATTTTCTCAAAATCTATCTAACATAATTATCTGAAATTTTCAGGGATAGTTTAAGGGACTATACTACAGGTTTTAAAGAGAGCATTTTGTAATAAAAGTAATCATTTTTAAGTTATGACAGAGAAATGTGTCAAAAACATGTCAAAAATCTATAGTTTCATAAAAAAAATGATAAAATGTATTTAAATGCTTGTATTGAAAAACCCTCATGTTAAAAGTTGTGTAGGCTATTTATGTATTACTAAAACACTGATAAAATTTTATTAAATTTTATCCAGTAGTTTCTGAGAAAATGTTCCTTAAAAGTTGTATTTTTAACATTGCCGAGATTGGGCGTTCCGGAGCCCCTTAAATCAGTTACTTGGATCTAAATATATTTCAAACTACAAATGAAAAACGTTTATTTGGACATTTTAATTTTAAAAATCATGTGTTTCTGACATTTCATGCACTACGAAATTAAATTGTACACTTGTATTAACACTACAAACAAGGGGGAAAAAAAGGAAAATAAATTGAATGTTCTGGACCAGCTCTTCAAAATAATAATTTTATTCCACTAACTCTATTTCTGTAATATGCGATATTTTTGGGCAGTTTCAGGTGTTGGTTATACAAAAGCGACAAGTGTATCAATATTGCATAAGTTGCGCCGCGTTTACCTAAATGCTAAGCTTACACAAAGGCGTAAAACCTCTCGGTCATCATCGTCTTATAAAATAAAGGAAAAAAGAACATAAATAAAAAGTCCAAGCCCGATGAAGTCCATGGTTCATTTTTATTTTGTATTTGACAAATATTAAACTGATATTTTTGGTGATAAGTTTTGTTAATTTTTTAGTGGGTTAGGAATAGTGAGAGATGAAGCCTGTGCATTACTTTCGCACTATTTATTATAACATGAATTCTTTGTTTCAGATTCCACTCTCCACACAGCAGTGTACAAACAGTCCACGTACCAGTTCCTCACCCGGTACCAGTACCTATACCACACCCAGTACCTGTATCAGTTCCGAGACCTTTCCCAGTTACAGTTCAAAGAACTGTCGGTTTACCCGTACCTGTAGGAGTACCAGTTCCCGTACATATTCCTGTTCCAAAACCTTACCCTGTACCTGTACCAGTAAACATTCCACAAAGTTCATCGGGAGGACATAATCCATGGGCTAGCGCTAGTGATAACCCATGGGCTGGAGCCATCCAAGGAAGTCAAGGATTTTCAGGAGGACTTTTCGGATCTCAAGGATTATCCGGTTCACAAAGTTTTCCCGGAGGATTTCCGTCTCCTAGTTTTGGATTGTCATCATCACCTTTAAGTCAACTCGGCGGTAGGTTTGGTTATGGCCTCGGTGTTTATAGCAACCCTGGAGTGGCCTCACTGCCCAGCGCCTACTCTTCAGGATATTCTCCATCCTTCTCGTCCTTACAGCAGTCACCTTTGTTACTCTCAGGAGGTGGACTACCACCTGGACTGACTTCACCACAACTTCCAGATCCTTCAACCTTCTCCGCTGCTTCGTCGCTTGCATCGAAATATCAATAAACAAGATTAGCTTTGTTTAGAGAACTTTGCTTTTAGGTGGATAAATATAATTCGTTAACGTTCGCTTGTTGTTTTTGTGTTGTTGATAATATTTTAATACATTTGTTTACTTTGATATTTTGAGATTTATTTGATATCTATACTCCGCTTTAAGACCCTCTCCTTGATCCTCCCCTATGTCCTTATACATTTTTTAATAAATCTGTTTTGTGAACATATTGTTGTTCCTCCCAGGGTGGCGACATAAGATACAACCAAATTCATAGACAAAAAAGTAACAGTTAATAAAATTGAAACCATTGTACATTTGAACAAAACACCAACTAATTGGAGAAATAATTAAAATTAAATGTTTTTTTTTAGTGAGATTACCATTGATTGGTATCGAAGTGGTATTTAATATTATGCTACACCTATCTATATATATAATTGCTTTGGAACCCACCGGTAGGTGGCCTAATTCATTGGAGGCATCAATGATCCGACTACTGTTTATAATTTAACCAAATTAACATTGATGCCATGTACAGTATATTTCATTATACAGTATATATAATTATATATACGTATATATTATTTAAATAAAAGGAGATAACTGTTTTAAATTATCTGCCAATTTTATAACGAAAAATGTATTTATTATATGGCCGTTGAAAAAATACAATTGCATAGTCCAAGTCAATTTCATATATTACACAAACAATACAACCAATAAATCAACAAAAACTAGTCAATACACACTAGACAAAATACAAGACACACACAAAAATTCACAAATATTACTAAAAATCTATTAACCAAAAAACAACAAAATAGTGATCAACAAAAGTAAATTAATTTTAACGTACACAATACAGACACATTTGATCAGTATAATCAGTCCTATATATATAAAGATACAAAGGAGAGAAAGAAACCTCATCCATCAACCTTTCATTTAAAGTTCAACTTGGCCTTGTCATACAAATAGATATTTGAAATTTTCAAAGATTTGAATTGGGGGAGATTTGTAAGAAGCTTTTTTCGACTGACAATATCTTGCACTATTTTTAAGTTTAGTTAATTGTAATCTATGATTTGATTTTAAATTATATTTCTTATTTAAAAAAATAAAATAAAAATCAAGATTCAGATGAAAGTAGGATCCAACATTTCAGAAATTTTAGGCAGGTATTTTAAAATGATCAACAGTAAAAGAAAACACTTATTTATTTTCTAAAATCTTTAAAATAAAATATAACTATATGTATATTTAATTTTTTCTAAACAACCCAATATATCCTCATTTCTGGAGCCATAATGAGGGGGGAATTTTTTAATTTCTCCATATGTAAAATTACTACGGTAAAATTTTACACCGAGAGTTTAGCACAAATCACGTTCTTTCAAGACAGCTGATACTGGTAGTCTGAAACTAACACAAAATAAGGACAATTTTTCTTAAAGGATAATATTTTGGACAGTCAATGATCTCAACTAACATGAAAAATGTACATATTACTGATTATAAATTTATTTTTCAAGTATAAAAGTAGAGAAAGAATACCATAACAATCAAATAATCCGTCGGTCAACTAATGTATTCCAACTAAAATAAATCAACTCAGGACAAAGTCCGATACCAATGAACGTTGCGAGTAACTTGTGACACAAAAATAGATTTTCATGAAATTAACAAACCAAATTAAATCTATATATACATAACGTGAAGCTCAGAATTTGCGTTTTCAAGTAACATTTATTTCAAAATTGAACCCACAAATAAACAATAATCAAAAGTAATTTCACCTGGAAGCCTAGTATAACATCAGGAACTAGCCGAACAATTCAGAGTAATTTTGAACTTTGAGAAAAGAGTGTGAACAGAATTCGAGGTACAATAGCAGCCATATGGTTTTGGAAACAAGTTGTTAGGGAACCATTATGGTGCTTACCCAGCCCCATCATACAAATAATACAAATCGAACCTCTAATTGTATTTTCTAATTATTGTTTTCTTGGGAAATGTTAAATTTCTAGATCTGGGGTCTTAACATATGTTTTCTTAAATTGTGTATAACCTCGTAAATGTATAGATTCCTCCACTAGCTACACTCGTGTTGGTAACTCGGGGGGGGGGGTCTCGTAACTATACGAATTTCACATTTTTTGAGAAGGTCAAGCTTCCAAATTACAGTTTTGACAATAACTTCGCTATTTGTTATCGTAGAGGGATGGTATTGGTACTTATTACATGTAGATTTGAAATCTACAAATTTTTATCTAATTGGGTGACTTATAAATTTAATATCATATTACATACGAGCAAAAATTATTTAAATGTCCACAATTTTGACATTTCCAATTCGATATTTTTAAATTTCTTTAGGGTTCTATATAAGCACACTTATACCGGTGACGTGCCTAAGTAGAGACGACAACGACAACGACGACATACGGGCGACTTCATGAGGTCGTGGAACACGAACAGGTCGACATTTTTACCAAACTTATCTTGTGGTAAATAAAACACGATTAACAAAGTAGTAATTGTTAACTTCTTGTAGCGGCCCAATAGAAACTTCAAAATAAGATCTACATTTGTCCACTACATCCATATTCCAGCTTTTATTAGGCCTTCTACTTGAAGCTGGTGGTCATAATTTCTATTACACGATTGAAATGGAAGCTCAAATTTTAAAAGCAATGTCAGGTTAAAACTTAAATTCTGATATAAAAAGATTCAAGTCTCGTATTTTCAGTTTAAAGTTGACCTGAGAGTTAGCGGACTCTAACTTTTTTCTTTCCTTTTTCTAAATTTTAACGATTTGTATTGAAGCCAAATTTTAAAGAATATTCTTTTTAAAACTCTAATTGTTCACTTCTTTTCAAATTTAAAGCTTTAGAAACCGCTACGTGAAATTGGCAGTTTAATAGCAATTATACTATTAAAATGGACGCAGAATTTTTGAAACGAAAGTTCCTTGAAAGTTGGAACTCTGGTAGATTTTGAAGTTCATGTCTCGTATTTTGAAGTAGGCTCACTACGTGAAGTTTCTACTGAAACTCAAATTTTGATCAACATATTTTGTTAAACCTGAAAAAAAAACTCTAATTGTACCCCTTATTGGATGCTTTATTAAACTCTGCTACTTAATGTTTGCGGGTCATAATTTTGACTATCTTATACCTTTAAAATGGACGCTCAAATTTTGAAACCAAAGTTACTTGAAAGTTGGAATTCTGATAGATTTTGAAGTTCACGTCTCGTATTTTGAGCTAAGATTAAGCTACATAACTTTAACTGGTATTAATGTTTGCACCTTTTTTTTCCAAAAAAGAAATAGTTTCTACTGAAACTCTTAGATCAACATATTTTCTTGAAACTCAAAAGAAGCTTAAATTGTCCATTAATTCCAAATTTCGAACTTATACTAAGGTTTACAGAAGCTGTTAAAACATAGTTTTGGTAGGTAAACCATTAAAACGACTGCTCACATTTGAAAACTAATTCTACACAAAATATTAAGGTAAAGGTGCAAAACTAAGTTGAAACGCTATCTATGAGAATTTTATGTAACTTGAATATATTGAAGTTAGCTAGAGCTGACTCAGGTAGCAGCACAGTACAGAGCCTATTGTATGAGATAGTAGTTCTGAATGGAATTTTATGTACATTATTCCATAGTAAATTTGTTTCTAGTATTCATTTCTCTTTAAAAATTCCCAAAGGGAATGCTTTCTTTTGAATAGTAACAAATCATCTGTTGTACAGAAATAATTTGAAACTTTAAAATTTCGCGTAAATTTTTTTATATTAATTTTCATACAATTGTAAAACCTGACATAATGCTAAATTTCATCAAACAACCTAACTTTATTATTTAAGAATCTTCTGCAATAAGAAGGGATACCTCAATAAGTCGTAATTGTGGAAGAGGTGCGGATGACACGTTATTTATAAATGTCAATCTTTGAAGAAACAAATAGCATTAAAAAAAATGACATTATCACCGTCCAAACTAAAGAGACCACAAAACACGTGGATCCATTAATCAAGTTTAAAAAAATCAGAAATTATTCCTTGAAGATAAAACCTCACTGCTGTCCTTCTATCCTTTAAGTCAAAAATTGAAAACGTTAGCCACTGTAAAGCAGCCCCTCAATACAAAGATGATTTCTGCAAACCGTGATTACCCTGCATAATAGTACAAAACGTTTTAACATGCTTGTATACTGGATGTCCCACCTTGCATGTTGGAATAGCTAATTGTTTCGAATTATAAACATGATAGAGTAGGCTACTTTAAATGGGGAACCTTCCTTTCTTTTCAATGAAGTTTAAAAATTCATTTTTTAAATGATAAAAATTGTCGTCATTTTATTATTTTATCATATTTATAATTTAAAAGTTAGCTATTGTAACATTTTAGGTGGACACCAAGTACATATAAAGCCAAAATAGCAGTAAGCAGTAAGTCAAAAGTGTTGCCAAATTACTCCAATGAGGATCTGTGCACAATTCAACGTTCCCGTGAGAGAGATCGTAATGATTAAAATGTCTCCAATTTAAATTCGCTTATACGGTGATAATCTCTAAAACAACTTGCTACTGAATGAATCATTTACTTGGCCGAAACCACCGGTGAAGTTTGTGAATTCCTATACAACAGTCACCAAGTAAAAGACGTTATTATCATTGACTAAATCGCCATCTACAACTATTATAAGTACAACAGACAATTGTCTCACCTAAAGATTGCATGTATGTTTATTTAATGCCTAAATATTGATCGAAGCATGTTGAGCACGCTTTTCAGATTGTATGTCACTCCACTAGACATTTTCTTTTGACTATTAAATTACATTGTGAACAAAACTCTTATGATTCACAGGATGGCATGATCAGATGGATTACTAAGGATGTTGACGTATGGGAGACAGTACAGTGAAGGAACAATGAAGGGAAAGAGGGAGTTACAAACGGCTGAGGCGTTTTAATGAATAATAAGCATAACATTAGTACCGTGAGAAAAGACGATCATTTATTTATTAAGCTAAGACTCTTCTAATCCCGCCGATGTAATTGTGGAGGCAAGTCTGGTCCAGTTTGGGAAAAGGTCAGAGGGAAGATTTAAAACCGGCGAGAGTCTGAGGATTTTTAGCGTCCAACAGGATTTTCCTCCTCTTAAGTTAAAAAATGTCTTGTGGGATATATCGAGGAATAAAATAAACTCATGCAAAAACATTATACTAGTTACACTTTCATTCCGAAATAGGATATTTATAGGGTCCATTATACGACCCATATAAAGACTTTATTCTACACATCGAAGCCTATAATTTCCGGTATAAATATAGACATGATTCAACGCGTACTTAAAATCTCTAAAGACTGCACTATTAATTTAGATTAGAGACATGTATTGTATTACATCATAATTTTTAATTTAAGAAATGTTTCGTAAAAAAAAGTCAATGAATTTAAATAATAACACTACTACTGTCAAAAACATGAAAATTGTTAAAGTGAACTATCATTGAAAATGTAAGTACTTTTACTTTTCTTATGACTAGTTAAATATGCAATTTTAGTGGGAAACATTTAAAGTAATTCTGTAATTTTTTATTTTGATTCTACTAACACGCGAAAATTATGCTCTAAAAGTAATTGTTAACCGCTGTTTCAAAAGTAGCTTCATTATATCTATTATTATTGAGACAAAATTTAAACGAAACCACTCCCCAGAAGTTAATTCACTTATATTTGGATCAGTAATATGTTTCATTTTTACGTTATTTATGATATTACAATATAGTTAAAAAAACAATATTTTTACATGTCATTATTGCGGTTTGTTAAGTTGGTAGTACAATATTTTATTTATTTATTGTATTATTTGTAAAGTAATTATTACTTTTTAACATAATCAAACACACACACACACACACACTCCAATATACAAATAAACATAAGTAGAAATCATCTCAAACGATCACTGATGTGAGTGTGACAATCCCTATAATCCTAGCTGGATCTACTCCTTTGTTCATCTTTCAAAGCAATATTCGAATGCAATGTGTCTCGATTTTGTTCGTTTCTAAGGCGAAGAAGCATTAACCAACAGTGGAAAAAAGTACAAATATTATCAAAAAAAATGTAATTATTGTATTGAAGACCACCTGTAAAACCACTAACAATTCGTAAAACTCTCGTATTCTGGTTTAAAATTTTTATTTTTAAATTCAAAACAAGATATTCTAAACAAAGTCAACATAAAACATTTTGAAATTAAATTATACCACGTCCTTTTTTTATTCCCATATTACACAAAAGATACAAATAGACTCCACCCCTCACGACACACTTTATATAATATCAATTAATTAATTCTACCTTGCACTTATTACCCAGTTTGCCTGTATTTTTTCCATTACGCCTAAATACAAATTTCCCGCAATTAAATTTTGTGATGTTTTAGATTTTGCACTGAAAATTTCCTTTTTGTTCCATACTGAATTTATCAATACAAAGTTTAATTAATTAAAACATTAAATGACGCCGTCTCTTCATTACACAACTCTTAAGTTTTTATTTGCTATAAAGGAATTACAAGCGCCCTAAATATCAGTTTTTCAAATTGTTTGTTATAAATAGAAGCCAATTGTAACTTAAATAGAAAATATATTTCGCTCAATATCTAGGTAACAATAAGAAAAACTAAAGAACGGATTAGTGTACAGTGAAAAGTCGGTATTAAATATCGTATTACATGAACTCATTTTGGATATGGCAGAACCCAAGATGGTGCCCGATATTTCATATTATCTTAAAAAGTAATATTTATCTGCAACAGTGGTGGAATTAGTATATTAAAATTTGTGCCAAACATTAGAGGTACTGTGTTTTTTTTTACACTCTTTATATTGTAACAAAGACACCGATGGTGTTATATTTCAAATGACTAATGACATAATAAATCATTGACCTATATTACGATGCCCATAGAATTATTCATATAGGGTTTTACAGTCGTACTTTCACCGTTTAGCAGATTTGTTATGGTACGTATAAATAAAGTTAGAATCCCATTAATTTCTGCCCTTATATGTTCACCATTTTATGTCTTTTATTGTTTACAGTCGTATTTAAAAGTCGAGCCCAACGAATCGAATTTATTAATTTTGTTATCCGATTAGTTCAAAAACTTATATAAACCATTTTTTATAAAAATTTGCGCAATCAAACTTCTGACGGTTTAATAATTCGGTTATAAAATTATAAACGTTTTAATTAATAATTGTAAACCCATAAGAATTATTTTATTGTTTGACAGTGACTGCAGAAATTAACGATTTTCTGATATTTGATGGAATAGTGACCCTGCTTGGCTACCACTAGCTCTGGGCTAAAATAGACACTGTTGCTTACAATGCATTTTAACAGCACGTTTATGGTTAAAAATTTTGTGTCAGAAGTTTTCTATAGGAATCCAAATGAAAGTATTAGTGTAATTTCCTCCCCCCACCACCCAAAGTTTCGCGATTTATCGATTTCAAAAAAACATTATGCATGGAGCTGTCACAAAAGACCTAAATTCTCAAAACAGATTTTAAACGATTTTATTCAAATATTTGGGAAAAGTGAAAAATAATTACTCAAATCAGTGTACTAAAATAGCTAATAAAATGAAAAACAACTTGAAAAGTGTCATGTTGTTTTAACAACTAAAAAAGTCAAAACAGAACCTGTACGATTTAAACTTAGTTCGAGTGGTACAGGGTGTCCAACAAGTATCGGAACGGTATTATATTTTGTGAACCATTGCAGATTAAGCAATAATATTGGCACATCAATACTACACCGTAAAATCTACTTTTTAAACAACTATTAATATTTCATCACCTTACTAATATTCACCTTATTAATATTTCATCACGGAACACAGGGAGTCAGAAGAAAATCTTAAATGAGAGCATAGGTCGAGTGTTACGTCATATTAATGGTCGCTGCTAGGAGAATACAATGCAGCAAATACGATCTTAAAAGATTCTCCCCATACAAAATTTCGTCGGTTTAAAGTTACAATGTTGGGCTTGTTAAAAATCGCTTAAATTTCTTTCTTGGTAAGAGTTACACAAGTAAAACTCCAACATTCCACACTGGATGTTAGGAACAATTTTTCTGGATAGTGAGTGACTTTTAACCTTCAGTGGGAACGGTCTACGGGGAGGACGGAAAAAATGTTTAATCTAAGCCTACACCAACTAGAATTTTCCCCACTAAAAAATAATAACCAAAATAATTTACTTCAACGAATGTACAGAGAGTGCATGTAATTTTAAGTTTAGATTATACATTTTTAAATGTACATTGTGATGCTAAACAAAATCATTACTGCATTTGAATCCTTATCTTTTTCACTTTAATTTATATTTATATTTACAACAGTCATTTCATTTCTCACGGAGTTACGTCTACTTTTGTGCCCATAGTCTCTCGGATTTGTTCAGTCTCGAGCGCGAGTAATTACAATGTGTTTTTTCCCCTCATTACAACTACCTACAAAATGAAATGAGCACCCAGATATATTGCCAAAACACGACCTCATAACAAATTTGATTAATATCAGAGTTGTAGAGCATTGCGTGAACAATACAATGGACATTAGAACTGATGTCCCCAAAAAAAAACTCGACATCAGCTTTTTGTCCCCTCACACAACGTTCATTATACGACCCATATAAAGACTTTATTCTACACATCGAAGCCTATAATTTCCGGTATAAATATAGACATGATTCAACGCGTTCTTAAAATCTCTAAAGACTGCACTATTAATCTAGATTAGAGACATCATAATTTTTAATTTAAGAAATGTTTCGTAAAAAAGAAGTCAATGAATTAAAATAGTAAGAACTAATTTTTCTAAAAGTTATTTTAAAAAACTCCGACTTTCAAAAACCGGGAATTTTTAATGTACACAGACAACCACTACACAAAAGATCAAATTTTTTTTCGGTTCTAGCCATTCAATTATCACGCAATTCACCGCCTATAATTAATGCGAGGAAGTCAAGTCTGGAAAGCCATCATTATATTTATATAAAACGACCCCACTGCAGTTGACCTGTAAATCTGCACATAATATGCATGACGTAATACCCCCACAGCCTTCTAGATCCAGTTGAGAAGACCGACGATAACTTTCTCCATTCTTATAATGCCGCTCCGCTATATTTAGACAAAAGTGAGAATTGCTCGCAAAAATCTACTTTTACCTAATTAGCGGTGATTGTCGCGAACACTAACAATTAAGTTAAAACAGCTTTAGTAGCTGTAGAATGTCTTAATCCTGAAGTAATGTACCTATCAGCGGTTATATAAAGAACGGTAGGTGTTCACTTTAAACGGATAAATCTTCTTTGATGTTGTAACTATTAACAATTTAGATAATTCAAATAATACTTGACTGATAATGTGATAATTATTCGAATTTGTTCCTAACCACAATCACTAGAAACTTTAAAATAAAACACAATTATCTGATCAATTAAAAAAGGGCATTTAATGGAAATAATTAATAAAGAACAATTAATTAGATAATTGTGTTTTTATTTTAAAGTTTCTAGTGATTGTGGTTAGGGGCAAATTCGAATCATTATTGTGAATTTCACCACAGTGCTCAACAAGATTGAATCTATGATAATGCGAGGTAATTTTAACTCATCTTGGGAAATCAATTCTCGTGGAGTCCCCCGTGGATCAATATTGGTTCCTTTACTTTATATTGATCTATATAAAATGACCTGCCTTACAAATATAGGGTCCATACCAGATGATAAAACATTTACAGTTTAACGGGAAGTATATTGTTGACCTAGAAGAATTTGTCACTTCATCCTTAATTATGGCAGAAAATTTGATTCTTAGAAAAATGATTTCAAATTGAATAAAAAGTACAATAAATTCAATTCCATTGTAAACAGTTAAAACACAACATTTTTATTAATCACTTACGATGATGTCACCAATACCTTTTGTGGGTCGTTAGAGACAACATCCTAGCCACACTTTTGACGTATATTTTTATCTGTAATATTATTTTCTTATTGGTAAATAAGAAAACCTATTGGTTTTACTTATAAAAAATAGGAATAAAAAGAGCATAAAATAAAGAATACTCTAATAGCATCAAAATCGGAAAAGAACAAGAATTGATCAAGATAGACCTGATAGGAAAGATGAAAGAGAGAAGGATCTAATCCAATACTACGTGAAAAATGTGTAAATCCAGCTAGACCCGTCGGGATTGCCAAGCTCTTACTGACTATAGTGAGACCTTAAAGGTTTGTATATGTAAAATTCCCTGGAAAACCGAGTTTTATTCCGTAAAGAGAAGGGGGAGTGGGCTGAAAGTATAACAATTTTATATTCTGCTGTTATTTCCAAAATTTTTAATTTAAAATCAAAATTATTAATGTTTGACAAATTAAAGACACATTAATTAAGAATCAACAACTAAACAAAGATGACAAATATTGCAAGAACTTCCAAACAAATTTTATTCTTTTGGATACAAAATATAATAATGACAAATTATACATTCAATACTGCCCTAATACAATACAGTTACAACCCATCTGTGACTCAATTATAGAAAGTACGCAAGTAGCATTCCAGAGATACCCTAACTGGATTATACACTATTCTTTATGGTGTCTTGGCTTACATCTCTCTTTCATTTCTCTTCCTATATTGAAGCTATTATCTTTTATTTTTAATGGAGATGATTTTCGCCTAGTTACAATGTGAATCGTTAACTAAATTCTTCTTTTTATTCCATGCAAAAAGCACAGAATACGAATTAAAAATAATAACTTCTCAATAGCTAAAAAAAGCCACATCAAATTCGGCGAATCATAGCGCGCTTCGCTAATTACCGCGAATAGTATTAAAAGTGTTTCTTCTTCAACTTTTACATTTTGCAATAACAGATAGGTACATAACAGAAGAAATCACGTATAAAATTCATTTAGTCCCAAATCGACATGTTGGGAAAAGTAGGAGTGTAGAGCTTTTGTAAAAAAGCACTAAAAGTAATACCCGACCTTTAGTGTGAACGAATTTGCTGGAAGTCCAGTATTATTAATTGCAAAACCAGTTATTATGAAAAGCATCCTTCATTGATACATGCCGACGTATAATTAAAATAGAGCCTACAAACACGCTTCTATTCAATGAGAACAAACGCAATATTTAGAAAAAAAAAATGATTTGTTACGGTGAAAGGCGAGGAATGTTAAATGCTTTACACCTTCTACTGTTGAGACTAGTGTATAACGATCTCAAAGGATCAACAATTGATAAATAATTAATTAATGTCTAGTATAAAATATTAAAATAATAATAATCGATAAAAAGGTTAAAATTAATAAATAATTGTAAGAATAAGTAAATTGGGACAAAACACATGTTACCAAGCAAACTATACCGACAATAGCAGCTGCAAAGTTAAGTTGGGGAGATAACGGTACTAATTTGAAGAACGTGACAAATACAAGGAAAGAAAACATTCTGTTTTCTTTGAGGGTTAAATACTCTTTGTTTGTGGAATTAAATTAATTCAACCATCCTAGTTTTGGTAAGATTTCGATAGAAATCAAATAAAATTAATTGTAAGAAATAGATTAGCGCAAAATAAGTGTGGCTAATAAAGATTAAGTTTAAAAGTAAATTCATAAATGCAAATTAATTCAAAACAATTTAATGCAATTCAAATTAAAGTAAAAGTAAATAAACGGTAAAATAAATAAATAAAGGTAACGTAGGTGAAGTTACAAGTGTTATATCTCATTGTCACTGACAAATACTAATTTGTACAGAAAACGTCACAAGTTATTACAAGTTTAATTTTAAAACAAGTTGACAAGACGCCATTATTGTACTTACCCAGCTCAATTATACAGATCCTCTAAATCGAATATCCATAAGTTGATTGCTTGAGCTTCATAAGTAATGTTAGCTGAAGTGGTTTTATCTAATTAGGTAATCCTGTATAAAACAGCTGTTTACATAGTAATTGTATTCTCTTGAAATATTAAAACGTTTCTAATTGCTTCGCTCGTAACAGTGTTTCGGCCTTGACGAGCCTCGAAGGTGTAAATGTGAAGGAGCCTACACTCGCGTCCTGCCGGAACTATTATAAGAATATCACATTTTCTTGGGAGATCATGGTTAAAAAAAAAAAAAATTGTTATTGTATAGAGGTGGGTTGGTACCATTACATGTAGAAGTGAAATATGCAATTTGGTGTATTAAAAATTTATTAACGCACGAAATATAAACAAAATGGCCGCCATTTTAAACAGTTTCAATTCTATATTTTAGAAGTTTAATAAAGATCCATATGAGCGCGCTAAAGTACTCTGTAGGTTATCAAATTTATGGTTCCTTTCTTGTTTTTGGGTAGCCGCTATAATATAAACGACAACGGACGGCATGTCCAAAATAACGTTTTTTGGTTCATGAGGCCATGAAATGTAAAGATTAGTCACAGACTTACCCTATACTTCAAATACTGACATACAAGAACACAACACTTTAGGTTTAGGAGGGGGCGGGGGAATTTATTCTTTAGACAGTTCTTAGGCACATGTTGAAGTGAGACATACATAATTGTATCTCTTTGGCGATGAGTGCAATAACGTAATAATTTAATTTTCCAAAATGGTACAGTTTCAATATACATATAATTTCTGTTTCTATAACTCTTAGTAATGAACAAGTTTATTAATTATTGCATTACAAAGAAAACTTAGTGGGATTGGTTGGTCTATCCAGCGAGATGTTACATAACCTCAAAGTTTACAAACGACTATTTTAAGCAATGAAGTGTAAAAATTATTGACGGTTGTTAATGATATTTCGGGACAAGATACTTTTTATGAAGTTTAACAACCACGTCACAAGTTTCGTGTATAGTATTTGAATTGCAATTTAGAAAAAAGTATTTTTGTATAAAGTATAACAACCACGTCAAATCTCAAGTCAAAATCTTTGAATCTCGATAAGAGCATTTCTCAATATAAAACGTTAGGAGGTGTTGTAGAAACAAAACAAAAATGTTGCAGAAACTTTCTGTCTTAGAGTTGAAATCCGTGAAGGCAAACCTGAGCAGGACAGATTCCGAATGTACCCAATATTGTTTCAGTCAAAAATCACAGCATTGATGAAGACGTGGATACTAAAATATGGATATATGTACAGTCAGGTGGCTTTCAAAGTTTCGGATTATAACGAGTTCGTGTCAAGGTTAGTTTGGGATTGTTTCAGAGCTGCGGGGGAGTGGGAACTCAACAATGTTGCTCTTTGCTGAATTCCTACACATGCTGTAAATGTGCTGGTTAGAGTGTCAGTAGTAGGATGTAAGGGCGTTCTGTTATATGATAATTCCAAAAGGTAATCTGGCTATACAAGAGTTTAACACTTAAGAAACTTTGTTTACTTGTTGTTTAAAGGGGGAAAAAAAACCTCTCGGTCATCATCCCCTTATAAAAAAAATGAAGTAAAGAACATTAAATAAATACTCTTATCTCTTGATACTGTAATAGTGACAGTGTCAAAACAACAATAGTCGATCAAGAGACGTAATTGTAAGAGAGATCTAACCTAAAACTACATAAAAAAAAGGTGTAATTACAATTAACATTACTTGGGATTGACATGTCCGTAATCGTTACAAGATAGGTCCTAAGAGCAAGGCTCAGAAGAGGTGATGGAACATCTTAGTTTTAAGGATTAGCATATTCTGGCTTCTCTCTCCCAGTAAACAGAAGCAATATATTTTACAATTCCATGTCGTTTAAATGCGAAAAAGTTTGTAAACAAATTATCAGAATTTTCACAACGAAAACAAAATGCAAAAAACTTACCAAAATAAATCTAATGTTTATTTTTATACTACGTTATTACTAACAGCGAAAATAATTATTACCGTTAAACCAAAAATTGTTTACAAAAAAAAAATCTGTCAGTACCTCCGACACAATGTTAATGTATCTGTTAGGACTAAACATGTTTAACTTATTAAAACAAAAAAATTACCGTTAATCTCATGATAGAACCACTTATTTACGCAACTCTTTTAGCATTGCAAGTCGTCGATAGATACTTGGTGATTAACCTCTTGCATGAGGGAGGATGTTCAAACTGACAACCGCGCGCTACTCTTGCTCACCTAACACAACGGACAAGTGTGGTACATACTCGGCCATGAGAGATCTGATAGGATAGATAACCACTTATTTACGCAACTCTTTTAGCACAGCAAGTCGTCGATAGATACTTGGTGATTAACCTCTTGCATGAGGGAGGATGTTCAAACTGACAACCGCGCGCTACTCTTGCTCTCCTAACACAACTGACAAGTGTGGTACATACTCGGCCATGAGAGATCTGATAGGATAGATAACCACTTATTTACGCAACTCTTTTAGCATTGCAAGTCGTCGATAGATACTTGGTGATTAACCTGTTGCATGAGGGAGGATGTTCAAACTGACAACCGCGCGCTACTCTTGCTCTCCTAACACAACTGACAAGTCTGGTACATACTCGGCCATGAGAGATCTGATAGGATAGATAACCACTTATTTACGCAACTCTTTTAGCATTGCAAGTCGTCGATAGATACTTGGTGATTAACCTGTTGCATGAGGGAGGATGTTCAAACTGACAACCGCGCGCTACTCTTGCTCTCCTAACACAACGGACAAGTGTGGTAGATACTCGGCCATGAGAGATCTGATAGGATAGATAACAGAGTGGAATGTAACCCTAGACGATCCAGCTAGATCTCTCGGGAATACGCCATCCTTACTCACTATAGTGTCCTTCTTATTACAGGAACAATATAAGAGCTCATTACAGGAGACTTGATAAAACATCTGTACAGAGTGGAAATATTCAATAGAAGTCTTTGCGTTGGAAATTATATCTCCCAAGAGAAAACACTTTCAAGTTAGAATACTTTGATAAAGACTGATTTACTTGGATCCTTGACAAAGGAAGAGGCAATTCCTTAAGACAACCTTATCAAGAAGATTCTGAACTTTGTGGAGCTTACGAGCATTCCTAAGAATGTCAAGGGCCATCAAGCCGTTAATTTGTATTTCGCAGCGAAAATTCCTTATGGCGTGCAAAAGGAATACGAGGAAGAAGTCATAGATTGTTTAAGAAAAGTAAAGCAAAACCTGTAATACTAACCTAGCAGTGGTTAAGAAGCGAAGAGACGTTCAACAAACAAAGACAAGTAGAGCGAGGCTGACTAGATCACATGTTCAATGCAAGGCTCACTTACTTTACCTTCTTGTAATTGTTTTAAAGTTAACAAAGTGATGTAATAATTGCCATTCTGAGTAAAGGATTGCAAGTATACAGGGACGAAACTGAGGAGGGGAACTCGGAGATGCAGATGTAGGAAGGGTCTCATTGTAGAGTAAGGTTACCGGATATTAAAAACAATAAGGAACCAGTGATATTAAAGTTACATTACGGGGGATCGTAGGGAATACGGAAAAGTTATTTCGTGTCATTAACTTCGAACGGAAACTCTTATGATTTTGCTGTGAAAATATCTTCTTGTTTGATGTTTTCTAAAATATCTCTCGGTTTTTACTGGTAATAAAGGGTGTGATTTCCTAAGCCCTCCAAAACACTAGATAGTATATAGAACCATAAAAATGTGTTAATATAATTATAAATTTTCGTTTTTTTTTGTAATATTATCTCAACAAATAACGTCAAGATTTTTATAAAATATTACGGAAATATATTAAATTTACTATGATGAATATCAATTTTTAAAACAAAACATTCTTAGAACATTTAAAAACGCATTAAAATAAATAATGCTAAAAAAACATTGCATAAAATTTCTCACTCACCCATCCCCAAAACCAGATAAAAACAAACCAAAATTAATCGTTGCCAAATGTCAGATAGGTAAGTCAATCAAAAAGTAAACGTAAAAACATTTTTCACTTTTATGTCCTAGAACACCTCCTCAGCGTAAATTTTTGTATTTGATTATAATCAAGGTCGTATTAAAGAAAATCAAGGATCTATTTTTTTCGTTTCTGAACCGTAATTTAAATAGTTTTGCGATTTTGCAAACAGGTTCGGATATTTTACTTTTACATTTCACTAAAATTTGCATGAAATCAATAGAGGCAATTTTGAGAAATTAAGTATTTTAAACAAGACCAATTTTTTTATATTTTTTAATTTTTTTGGTTTATCTTAGAGGCTACAGTAAAAATTGTAACTTTGTGTTAATTTTTGTGGCAGCTCCTCTCAAGCTATTTTAATTTATAAAAAAAATAATAAAGTTTCATAATATGGTCAAAATATCCACCACATAAAAAATATGTCCGTAAGTTTGGGGTGTAGAGTGGTTTGGGAAGATATCTGAGCTGATAGACATCGTTCCAAAAAACAATTTTGAACTCTTCAAAACTTTCCCATAGAACAGACACAAGGATTACAACTAAGTAGAGTCTTAAAATTAACCTCTAAAGCACAAGGATTTGTTGATTTACATCCATAAATTGATTTAATCATCGCATAACCTCAAGTAAACAGGTACTATATCTAACCTATAATCTGAACGGAATCAACATATTTCTTAGTCTGTGAAGAATATAAAAAAAACTAGTCTTTAATGATGTATTAAAAACATGACTTCGGACATTCCCTTTAACAGAAACGATCAACCTGATAGTGTTTGAAAAACCGTAGCGTGCTCTGTTATTTATTGGCAGTTAATGTCATGAAGACTGTTGCCATGGTTACGTAACTGTACCACAAGAAGAAGAAGAAGAAAGTGTTGCAAGGCCTGCTGACTGCTGACATCTGCTGTTTTAACTGTTCCGTTCCTGGTACTGGGTAACCAGACATTTATTTATTGATTTTTGACAAATAACCAAAAATTAATAAATAATCTCTACTACTGATATATTTTCCAAACTAAATTTGGGTTAGATCTCTCTCTCTTTTATCATTCCTATGTCATCTCTCTTGACCAGCCCTTGTTCTCTTCCAAACCTGATGCTATTAGAATATTCAAGGGTAGGGGGGGGGGGTCTTTATTGTATACTTTTTAGGGTCCTTCTTAATTAGGAGGCGCGTATATTCCCGTCTATCTACCTGTAAGTCGCAATCAGTCTACACAGACAAAACATAAAATCCTATATATTTCAAACTTTCCAATAATATTCTTTGTATTATTCTATATGTAGGAAAAATAAAATGACTTGTAGGTAGTTAAGGGGTAAAAACTATAACGTTAATATTTTTTGTTTTGTTTTGAAATATTATCTGTGGAGTATTAAACAAAACTAGAAGTTATTCTGACTATATAAATGTATGTTTATTTGATATCATATCATAATACTTAGAAATTAAAATGTAGTTCTACTATAAAAGTAGAATCTAATTAATTGTAATATTTAGTGATTTAATATTAAAATGTTTTTACAATTATTATAACCATTCACAATATTAATTATTATTATTATTATTATTTACAATTATTATCAGCATTTATTCAACCAATTACAAATAAGTTTAATGGCGATTTAATAATCACTGTGCAAGAATCAAAGATTGGAACGTTGGATCATTATACTTGAAAATAATTCCCCCCTGTAAAACTATAGACAACAAATACAAACTATTGTCACATGCCACACTTCTAACTTTTGAGGAGTGAATAATTTCCATTATAACCACAAAAATAAATCATAAACTAGTAACTTAACGTATATAAATTAACCCCCAGTTTAGAAGGGCAAGGTGATCCAACGACGTAACGACTCGAGCCAAACACGCACGATTTAACGGTCGGTTACCCTCGCCGTTTCCTATCATAGTGTTAAACTACATTGGTGTAATTACATGCAATTTAATTTATCAGCGAACTATCAATGTAATTGTATAGCTGCATTGTGTGCTGGTATAAGGTGTGGTGCCAGAGGAAAGGAACTATTACCTACTTGGCAGAAATAAATCATTAATAGGCTATACTTGATCTGACGTTTGAGAATAGAAAATATGAAAGGGATTTGTAAAACAAGAGGAGGAGGGGATGCGAGGTGCGTCATTACATTTTGAGTGTGTGGAGGTGGTTAATGATTGTTAATAAAGATTTATTGTCGTGAAATGACAACCATTCAAAGACAACTGGAAAAATTGAAAACGTCTGTAAATGCTAGTTCCTTCTCCACATGTACGTAGTAGCAATGACTACATAAATACTATAGGACACGACATAGGATAGGGAAATAGTCTACGCTTTACGTATGCTGTTAGTCACAAGTTTGACACACAGCTATCAGAAAGCGCTAGCAGCAGATGCTTGACTGTACGCATCCCACTTAGTTGAGACTGTACAACTGTTGACCTCTCTCTCACAAACCTTCTCACTTACTTCCGTCAGCATAGTCAGTGTTGTCAGTTCGTGCGCTGAGATAAGCGATTCTCGACCTTCCCTCGCATCTCTGGTTCCATAAGTGGCATCAGTGCGTTTTCTCTTACCCGCCTGAAACATTGTTTGACCGTAGAGCCACCTAGCGCCAGTCACATCAACTTCAGATTCTCTAGCAGAGCGACCTAGCGGGTATTGGTCAACTCAAGAATAAGCGTAGAATATTTAACATGGCCATGTCGTGTCTTATAGTATTTATGTAGTCATTGGTAGTAGGGATA